>CATIWQ010467754.1:0-27150 GCA_949673415.1 Euphorbia schlechtendalii | reverse complement strand
TAAAACATATTCCCGGATAACAGACCTCACTATTTGCCATGCGGTCATTTTCACTAATTAAATTGACCAACATACATGTAAATAAAAATGAACTATTTTTATTTAAATTAACAACTTTAAATCGTCGATATTTTAATTAGGTCACACGGGCCTCATCAAAATCAAATCGAGCATACGTGATATATCCCCTATGCTAACCTTTGTGGATGTAGGTTAGATGTATGTTAGGCTTTTATTTTCCCTCGGGTATTGCATATTTTATTTACGAAAAATGTAAATAATAGGGTAGCGGGCGGTTGCATCCCCAGATTTTTAAAGCCTTGTAATTTTACTTTTCCGCATTTACTTTCCGCATTTACTTACTGTTTTTGTGGATGATTTATTTTTCCGTTTTGTGAGTGGTTTATATTTCGCAATATGTGAATCATGCATTTAACTTCAAAAATGACCTAAGTGCGAATATGCACAATTAAAAGAAAACGGTTTTCTATAGATGTAATATATTGTGATCACTTAAGAAATAAGCAACTTATCCCGGACCCGAATCTCTGTGTCTTGGTGGGTCGTCCCCCGGACGTTAAGCCTCGCAGGAATCTAATTCCTGGAAAGAGCTAATCCAGGTGGCGACTCCACACTGAGAGACGGCGGATTTGGGTTCGAACCGATCTTAAACATTTTCGCCTTTTTCTCTTTTTAACCTTTTTTCCGGGTCCTAGACCCGGTGCTTTTCCTTCATCTGTCTTCAAAACACCCCGGTGGACCACGCCTATGAACCCCACGCGCTCTCGGCCCACCGCTCCGTGTCGCCCGCTCACACCCGCGAGAGGAAAAACTATTTCCTTGGTAACCCACCCAATCTATGCCATGTTTCATCAATCATTATAGAATTTTGTTAATAATCGAATCTAAAATTAATGGTACCTAAATTATATCACACAAGAAACTCCAATTTTCCATTTTTATTCCATCAAGCCACGATCACCCTAATCCAACTTATGCTAATAACTAAGTCTTGTATGACTAACTATGCTATGATTGTTGTGTTATATTCTATGTTAACCCTTGTGGATGTAGTTAGATTTACGTTAGATGTATGCTAGGTTTTATTTTCCTTCGGGTATCATTTTTAAAAATAAAAATGAATTTGTAAATCAAATTTATTTAGGACCATTTGTTTACCACCCAGTTATGTATTATTATTTACCCTTACCCTTTAGGTTAGAAGCCCCTTTACTTTCTTTATCGCTTTAAATTGTTTGTTTATAACTTTATTTATTTATTTAATGATTTTGGCATGTGGATGTAATTACCAACTATAAATAAAAAATGACGGGAATAATCATCGAAATACTTAACCATAAGCTTTGGCTCTCCATGTCAAACCAGACACCTTAATCTCTCTTAAACCATAATCCTTAGACAGCTCCCAATCTTCTAGGACATCCACTAGTTCCTGATATCCAAATTTATTTAGCTCTATACCCTTAGGGTACATCTTGATAAATTTCCAATCAGCTCTGCTGAGACCAAATAGGACTTCTCCCCTATTTCTATTGCAAGGATGTCTTGATATCCTTCTATCTTGTAAAGATTCGTGTAGAAGCTCTTAATATATCCTGAGATTTTTACTCTTAATGACCCTCTTTAAGAAGTCATTCTTCACCAAACTCTTAATAACCACTTCATACACTAGTCCATATTGCCTCTTATCAACACCCACTTTGTGATGATAAAAACAGTCCCTTGAGGGAAAATGACTTTCTCCATCATACCAGCACTATTGAGTATCATATTCTTTGAGAATTGTCTCTAAGCTCGAATTAGAACTCACTAAGAGTAGGATCTTCATTAGTGGATGCCATTGCTGATGAATTATAGAAGAAAACTTTGTGAGAAGAAAATTAGGGATTTGAGAGAAATAAACATTTACAATTCTTTAGCATGTGTGAATCTCCAACCAGTCGAAGTCCTCCTAATATAGTACTTCTCAAATGTAAAACTTATGTGCCCCTTTTACAAGCATAGATCAAAGTGAATTTCTAGATTGAACTACATATAAACATACTTAGTAAAATGCTATAGTTTAGGTAAAATGGTTTAAATTCAAAAAACCTTTAAAAGGTTAAATTTTAGTTTTACCGCGAGAAAAATTAATAGATTTCCCAAGCTGAGTGAATATGTTGTCACCTCATTTAGTCCGCACAACTTTGATAATGCTTTTGACACTTAACCATTTTTCTTGACATTTTCTTCAAATTTGATTTTGCATGCTTATATGCTCCCTGAGAGTATTGAAATGTCCCTTTGTTAAAGGTTTTGTAAATATGCCAACACGTTGTTCCTCTGATGGAACATACTCAAATTTGACATCTCCTCTTGGCACATGATCCCTTATGACGTGATGTCTTATGTTGACATGTTTCATCCTGCCATGCTGAACTAGATTTTTGGATAGATCTATAGGGCTTTTGTTATTACACATAACTTAAAGGCATTTAGACTTTATACCATAATCTTCCAACTGTTACTTAATCCATAACAGTTGTGCTACACAACTTTCTTTTGCCATGTATTCTACTTTAACAGTACTTAAGGCGACGAAGTTTGCTTTTTACTATACCATGAAACAAGACATTCTCCAAGGAATGACATCAACATGTGGTGCTTTTCCTGTCAAGCTTGTCTCTTCCATAGTCAGGATCAGTGTATCCTCTTGGAGTGAAATCTGAGCTATTTGGATACCATAAACCTCCATTAATAGATCCTTGCAAGTATTAGAGAATTCTCTTAATAGTTTCTAAGTGAGATTCTCTAGGGTTAGCTTGATAACGAGCACAATAGCATATAGAGTATTGAATATCAGGCCTACTAGTTGTTAAATAAAGTTACTCAAGATAGTATTAGTGGCCGTGGGAGTTGACATTGGCTTCAATATCTCCTTGTCAAACTTTTTTGAGAACTTCCTTAGTGTACTTGTATTGACTTATGAAGATTGCATCCTCACTTTGTTTGATTTGCAAACCAAGAACGAAATTAAGCTCTCTCATCATTGACATTTCAAACTCGCTTTTCATTTACATGCTGAACTCCTTAAAAAGTCCTTCATTAGTTGCTCCAAATATGATATCATCTGGATAAATTTTCACTAGCAACACATCTTCTATCCTTCACTTAATAAACAGAGTCATATCTGCTTTTCCTCTTTCATAGCATTTGTTGAGTAAAAAGTTGGTCAACCTCTCATACCAAGCTCGGGGTGCCTGCTTCAATTTATACAATGCTTTCTTCATCTTATACACATTTGGATTTTTAATGTCTTCAAATCTAGGAGGTTGGTATACATAAACTTCCTCTTGAATGAAACCATTCAGGAACACACTTTTCTCATCCATTTGAAACAATTTGAAATTCATATGGGAAGCAAAAAGCATAGAGAATCCAGATGGCTTCAAGCCTTGCTACTAGTATATAGGTTTCATCATAATCGATTCAAGCGTGTTGATTGTAGCCTTGGGCAACCAGCATGGCCTTGTTTCTAACAACATTACCATCTTCACTAAGCTTATTCTTGAAAACCCACTTTGTTCCTATAATTTATTTTGTTCTAGGCTTTGGTACTAGACCCCAAACATCATTATGCTTGAATTGATCTAGTTCTTCTTGCTTCGTGAGAGTAGTCATCAAATTCAGCATCTTTGATTTTCTTGGGTTCAATCAATGAGATAATTTTTGGATGACTCATCATTCTACTAGCTGACCTTGCATCATAACTAGATTATGAACATCATCAATAGTACAATCAATTAGGTGATTGCGATGAGTTCTAGTCTCTCTTGGAAGATTCGAATTTGTAAATGGAATCTCCATATTAGGTTGTTGTTGTTGTTGAGATTGATCTCCTTCATTGAAATTATTTGAAATATCTTCTCCATATTTAACTTCCTTGGTATTTAACTCTTATTCTGAGTTAGGTAACATAGAGAGTAGCATGTTGAGTTGATTTTCTACTTGATTAGCTTCTTCATCAGAGAATCAAAGGCTCATTTACCTACATTGTTAGTTTCATCAAATTCTACATATAAGACTCCTCTAACAAACCGGTTGTTTTGACATATATCCTATATTCCCTGTTTTTTGTTGAGTAACCCCAAAAGACACCTTCATCCACCTTAGGATCAAACTTTCCTAGCTGCTCCTTGTTATTTAAAAGAAAACACCTATAACTAAATAATCTTAGATAACTAATCTTAGGCTTGTGCCCTCTCCAAAGAGCATAAGGTATTTTCTCCAAAGTTGGGCCAATTAAAACACAATTAAGGATATAGCAGGCTGTGTTAACAGCTTCTCCCCAAAATTACTATGGTATATTGTTATCACTCAACATAGATTTTTCCATCTCAACTATAGCTTTGTTCTTCCTTTCTACTACCCCATTTTGTTGATGGGTATAAGGAGTAGAAAAGTTGTTGTCAATACCATGTGTTGAACAAAATTCTTCGAAATAGAAATTCTTGAATTCACATCCATGATCACTTCAAATTCTACTGATTTTAATTCCTAGTTCATTCATTATTCTATTACTCAGTTTGATGAAAGACTCAAATGTTTTATCTTTACTACTAAGCATGATTACCCAAGTGAATCTCGTGAAGTCATCAACCACAACCAAGGAACCTTTTCCTCCCATGCTCATAGGTTGAAATGGGTCAAAACAATCCAAGTGTGAGAGCCCCAACATTCTCTTAGTTGTTACATCGTTAATTTATCTTAATGATTTTCTAGCCTATTTACGAAGTTGACAAAATAAGAAAAGCCTATCTTTTTTGAAGCTGTTATTAGGTAAACCCACAGCCAATTTTGACAGATGTTCACATTAATATGAACAAACCTTTTATGAAAAAATCACAAACTATCCTCCTTAGATACATGAAAAACATTAGTGGAGCTAGGGGATAAGTCAAAAATTATTAACTCTAGGAGCATAAAGAATAGTTGAATCAATCTTATAATAAATTTTTGAGCATCTTGTTGATTCAAACATAACTATCCTGCCTATGTCACAAAGCTGGGTTACACTAAACAAGTTGAACTTCAATCTTTTCACCAGAGAAACCCCTTCGATTGAAGGACTGGCACTTACAATACCATTTCTTAAAAATCTTGATTTTTTAGTTATCTTCAAAGCTGAAACTTCCATTTGTTTTCCACTCCAATGTGATGAACTACTTCTCATCACCATTCATATTCCTCGAGCAACAGCTATCCAAATACCACATTCTAGTGTCATTAGTGAATCTCATGCTCCTGCAAATAGTGAAGTCTTTTTAGGATTTCATACCTTTGGGTTGAGTCCTCCCTTGTTAGCAGTGTTTATCTTACTCCATTTGAACTTGTCATAGTAACCATTTTTATGCCTACACAACACATTCGCATGTCTAACTTTACCACAAAATCGCACATTGTTTTTGGTTTGGGCTGGCTCGCGTTCTTTTTTGGAAAAGCTTTCATTTTCTTAATAGAGTTGTGTGTTTGGTTATTCGAAGCTGAGTTGTTGGCTGGAGGAGGTACATGTACTTCTTAGTGAGATTGCTAGTATATCCCTCATGATACTTGACTTTTTCTTGAAGAAAGCATATTTCAAGAGATAAGGAAGCAACAATGTCTTCCAAACCCTCACATCTCCTTATTATCTCTTTAATGTTTCCCTAACTTATTATTCATCTTCAAAACATCAAAGAGCACCTGGGTGAATTCTTCCAGAGAACAAGGAATATCAGAATTTACCTCAGCTTAGGGGTTCTTTCCTTTGTTCTTCTCAGCATTCTTATCAGTAGTAGAATTGTTATCTTTAGTGACTGATGTTAAGCTTTCACCTCTTTCACCTTTAATCTCCATCAAGAAGAGATTGGCGAAATCTTATGCTTCTTCATCGGATGATGAAGACCTATCAGAGTCGCTCCATGTGGCTGTGAAAACCTCATTCTTCTTACGAAACTTCTTGAATTCATCTTTCTTAGATTTTGGATAGCTGGATTAAATGTGACCTTTATCAGCACAAACCAAAACATTTGATGTCTTTGATGTGGTCTTTCTTTTTTCCTTCCTCAACATCCTTCTTATAATGAGTGAATTTCTTCTTGCTAGGAAACTTTTTCTTGTACTTCCCATCCTTCTTCATAAAGCACTTAAACTTTTTGGTCATGAGAACCATTTCTTTATTTAAATCTACCTTAGAACTTTCCTCAGATGAATCAACTTTGAGAATAATAGATCTGCTCTATTTCTCTTTTTGCTTACTTTTCTTCAAATCATCTTCATATTTTCTCACCGATATCTCATGAGTCACCAAGGTACCTATTAGCTCAACATAGCTATAAGTCTTTAGATTGTGAGCTTCTTCAGTGGTGATCTTCTTTGTATCTCACTCCTTGGTGAGACTTCTTAGAATTTTCTCCACCATTTCTTCCTTAATGAAGTTCTTACCAATCTTTTTCAGTTTTTTGATGATGTTAATGAATCGAGTATTCATTCTTTGAATACCTTCACTAGTGCCCATCTAGAATAGCTCATATTCCGTTATCATCAAATTGATTTTGATCTCCTTGACGTAATTTGTCTCTTCACATGTGACTTCAAGCTTCCTCCAAATTTCTTGTGTTGTCTCAAATCTTGATAACTAGTTAAACTTAGACAAGTCTAACACATAATGTAAGTAATTAATGGCTACTGCATTCTCTTTGAGAAGCTTTAGGTCGACATCATTATAATCTTTAGGATCAACAAAAACTCTCTACCTATTCCTCATAATAGTAGCAACCGCTTTGATACTAGTTGTTGGTCCTTGATAGCTTATATAATTGGTCAGAGGGGATGAATTCCTATTTAACTTGTTAATTTGATCTTTAAAAATCTTTTACAAGTTTGATTATGTACGTAGAGTGAAATGTTATGTGTGCAAAATATTAACATAAAACATACACAACCTACTCAGATCAAGCTAACGTAGTTTGGTCACAGGTTGTGTTGAATATAACTTAAGCTCGGGTTGGTTTTCAAGCTTAAGAAACAAAGAGAGAAAGAATGCTTATGTTGAGCGATAAAACTGATAAAGGATCAAGATAGAGTTTAAGGGAGTTTACACTTGAGTTTGTATCCTAGTTTGGCTCATTGCCTACCTCTACTCCCCAGATTCTTTTTCGAGCTTAATTTCACTATTGATAACTCCTTTAACCAGGAAAAGAAGCCTTTGACAATGCATAGATGTTTTACAGTGAGTACCTTCCAAGCTAACTACCTCTCAATATAGTTTGAGTACCCTTCTCAAACTGTAATCACTCAAATTAGAAATATTGATTATTAGAACAAAAACTCAACTTATAGATAGTTCATTCCTTTACAATGAATGACTTAGCTAATTCTAAGTCTATTGATTTCTCTCTATTACAAACTGATAATGAATTCTATGTTTGCTTTTGAGATTGCTTGAGGGAATTTCGAAATTTGTGTACTTGAACAAAGTTTCAGCTCTTTAGAAATTCTGGTGAATCACCAAGTTATAACCGTCGACTTTCGTCTCCATTTATACTTGTAGACTCTTGAAACTAGTCATTGCAACTTATCATCTTGATTTGTACTCCAAAATCTCTTCACTTCACTTCTTCAATTTCTTCCCTTTTGAAACAGACTTATAGTCATTGAGAGAGAGTGATTTTGTCTGCTGAAGTGTGAGATTAATCCGTTGATTAATTTCTCGTCAATGTTAGATACCTCAAAGAGTATCTGGTGGTAGAAAGAGTGTGAGATACAATATGGAGCTTTTTGATTGAATTAATTGCTGATGTTGCGGTGGTGCGACAATGCTAGAAAAACAGTGCTTGTCAATTGATACCTTTTTATCTTGGACTCTAGTGACTACAAGCCAATATTCGTACTGGCACCTTCTAATGGTTTGGACCATATGAATATTCCTTTGTTTTTAGCATTAAATCCTTTTTTTAAACCTAAAACACATCAAACTAGAATATTTTGTTTTCACAAAATTCATGAAAGGCAACATCATTATAGTACTTAACATCGCATAAAGGTAACTCAGCCTACATAAAAGAACATCAATTAAATTTTGTATCTGAGTTGCTCAGCAACGCAACTCTCCAATACACTAAGCCCTAACTTAACTAAGCTTGCATCAAGATGAGTTGTTTATCTTAAAACAAACTCATGCTAACTACTTAATTAAGAGTTTACTTAGTACGTAAATTACTTTCACTATCCTAAGTAGTTTGCTATTTCCAAAATATAAATTTTGTGAAGTTTCCTTTAGTTGGGTTCAACAAAACCTTTTTCCTTTATCCAGGTAAAGCCTCACAAACTAATAGCGCTTCACCTCTTTGATAGACACAAATGGTGTAAGATTTGAGACCTGTGCAATGCAAACGAAGCCTCTCATAGCATTACAAACAATGAGTCTGTAGCAAACCTACTCCACGTTGAGAAAAATAGCCGCATCCGAGTTGCACTTGAGGAAAGGCATGTGTGGCGGTTCCCAATTGTTGCTTCCTACGAAATTTAGAGTCGAAGACGAACCCATACAAATACTTATGTTCAGCCTTTTCATTTGTGGCACAATTTGGCCAACAATCATGTCTTCCTACATATCTTAAGCCAACTGACTAGCCTGGCCTAGCTACCCCTCAACTCGGTCACATACTCCACTTCCTCCCAACGGAAAGCCACCCGTTACATTGATGTAATAGATTCAGGTTTGATGTAATAGACTCAGTTGATTTTTTTTTATCAAGAATATTAAAAGAATGTTTCTTATTAAATTTCCTAAAAATCTTCGAGGTTACGATTTTCACGGTTTTAAATGCCTAATTTTCTTAAATGTTGCAATTTTTATTTATAAGGTTGTTAGAAGAACCACTTTCATTGATTTTTCAATTTCTCAATGAATTTCGGTTGTTTATCATTTTTTATCTTTTCGTTGCATCACTGAAATATGTATTATTTATAATCCTGACATTGTGTGTAACCTTCCTTTATGTATTTGAAATGAATATAAATGAAAAAGAAAAAGAAGGTGGAAGATAGGAATTATATATAGGTTAGATATGAGATGCGGTTGGAGTGGCAAGGTAGTTACAACGTACCACACGTATCACTACACACCCAGGACCCAGACACATATCACCCCTAGTAAATAAATTAATAAATAAAAGTGATTTTTCAAAATCAAAACCATGAAGGTTCACTTACAAAAGAGCAGCAAACCTAGATTAATAAAAAGATCTGAGCCCGATAAACAAATACCCCACCTGTTTACACTTTGAAAATAAACCACAACACCTATTACACTTAAGAAGATATGAGATGTAGTTGATAATTGAAGCTTAAATTGTCAAACATACATCACATGTAACTTTGATAGAATAGGTTAGAATCTACTTTCTGAAACACTCAACAGTACAACCAAACGCATTCTGCAATATTGCGGTCCCTTTTTTTTTTTTATTATCCTTAAATTGCACTCTTATTTTTTCTTCTTCATGTTCTTCTTATTTTCCACTATTCATCCCATCCTTAATTTCTCTACTTTTATATATATATATATATATATATATATATATATATATATATATATATATATATATATATATATTATGTTGTATGTATTTCTTAATTCAACTCCATAAATACATTATTTGCTATGACCTCAAATATCACATATTTATTCTCAATCACAAGACATATTATTCCTTGTTTTTTGTTTTAGGAATGTTCAATTTTCGATATAAATGATGGAAAAACCTATAATTACACAGAGAAATTTTTCTAAAATAATACTAGCATGCATTATTGAGCAATGGCTTATAGGCTTATGAATGATTATTAGTAGAGAAAAAGTTTATTATTTAACAACACATAAATTTGTCCAAAAATGTTGATATTGCACATAAAGCTAGTTTTGAATTGTATATGTTAGCCTTGAAATCATGGACTTGAATTCTTAATTTGGTTTACTCGATCGTACTTGCACAAAACCAACATTTGTTAAAAGCTTTATCTACATTTTGTCTCACTTATTTCAAAAGAAAAATGATTGACATTTTTTTCCTTGAAGCGTAAGATGTACTTGTAAAAAATGTGTAATTGGGTGTTATAAAGTCATTTGACCAGAAAAACTTAAAGCAAATAGGCAGTTTATAATAGACTGTGAATTTGGTCACTACGCTAGTATCCTGGTGGATATGGATCTTGCAAAACCTTTGAGAGATCAAGTTCGAGTAGACACGAATTTATATATGTTCTGGGTCAATGTTGAGTATGAAAAAATTCCGGATTTATACAATTATTGCAACTCGATTGGTCATGTTGCGGCTATTTGTAGGAAAAATGTTGGTGCCATTTTAGTTTCTAATGTGGAAAAGAACAATGTTGATGTTAGGTATAGACGAGGAAGCAAGAAAGTACTTTATCGAGGCCAGTGAAACATACCGCAACTTTTAAGGGAAATGACATTAGAAAGAGGATGAGTGACACCACTGATTTGGAGATGGAATCAATTGATACAAGTCGACTTCAAGCCGCTTGTGCAAGCATGACTAATGACACGAATATTGATGTTTCTCACACTGCAATGGACAGCAAGTGATTCACGTAAATATGAACGAGACAAATAAAATTGGGAAGCCATCTAATTTAAAGCTTTTCCCATGGAGTAAACCCCGGTAACGTATTCTAGAAGAAAGAATGAAGCGATATACTGAAGTTCAGTCTAAACTCAAAGGATAGTAAGGATGCAGATCATCAGGATACTATTTTACAATCAGAATGAGGATGATGGTTTGAATTTGGTGGTTCACTTGTTTGAAGGCAGGGTTGTAACACCAATTGTAGCGAGTCATAGTTTCGTGTTCAATTCGACACAAGTACCACCAATTTGGGCACTCACTTGGATCAAGAGGTCAATATTGCTCAAAATGATCAAGCATTATTTGCAACTCGAAAGAGGTGTTCCGGGTTCTTGGACCGATTCGGCATATCAAAAGGAGTTGAAACTCAAAAAATGTTTAGTGGCTATTCAACCTTCTTTTGTAGGGAGCGGATCGTCTCTCTCATCATATGAATAATCTTGGCATGAAGAGTTCGAGGGAGATATTTGCCCACGACATTTGTTTCCTATCCCTAAGAAGAAAAATTTCTCTATGACTACTAGGCGACAAGCTCGCAAATAAATTTTTGTTTTTTAGCTAATTAGTCATGCTCGGGGCGGACCTATATTGAACTGAGGGGGATCACAGCCACCCCTTTTTGAGTTTGAAAATTTGTTAATAATACATATGTTGTGTGATAGGAAAGTGAACTAAATGTCTAGAACAAATGGAAGATGATTTGACTTTGCCCCCCTTATTCCGTGGTTCAATTCCTCACAAAGGTGTTTTTTATAATATTTTATTCTCGTTTACATTACATTTAGCTTTCTTTTAATTTATTTTTTCACTTATAAAACTAACTTCTTTATCTTTCTTTTAATTTGTTCTTTTAGTTATAAAACTAACTTCTTTAACTTTGTTTTGATTTGATTTTTAATATATAAAACAACTTTTTTATTTTTCTTTTATTTTGTTTTTTCACTTATAAAAACTGACTTATTTATCTTTCTTTTAATTTTATTTCACTTGTAAAACTAACTTATTGTTTCTTTTATCCACCTTTACCTTAATTTTTTTTATTATTTTTAAAAACTTCTTGTTATTTATCCACATCTGCATTTTTATCTTTACAATTTACCTTTCTTTTAACTTTTTCACTCATATCATCTTTCATTTTATCATGATTTATTTTTATGATTTTTCCACTTATGTTTCTTAAATCCATGATGTTAAAATAATATTGATTGACTAAAATGTTTAATTTTGATAATAAAAATTGTAATTTATATACTTAAATGCTGCTTAAATCCACAGTGCTACAAAAATATTTCTTAATTGAAATATTTAATTTGGATTAAAATAGTACAATTAATAATTCGACATTAAACTAATAATTCTTCAATTTCATTGTTAATTTATTTTTGTTATTGACCATCTTTATATTAAATCAAACTATTATGTATTATTATATTTGTTAATTTACTATAATGTATAATTATTTTTAACTATGTCTATTAAGTTCCGCCTCCCTGCCTTCCTCGTTTTCAATTCTGGATCCGCCCTTGATTATTATCCTGTCTTTGATTTCTTTTCTCATTTTCTTGTTGTTTTTTTCTCTTATATTAATAAATAGAGTTCGTTACTCTCATTGAAAAAATAGGTAGTTTTAGTTTACAATCATAATTTTTATCATTATGACTACTTCGCCCATATGAACAACACATATAGTTAAACACATAAACACGTTATCATATTTTAAATCTAATAAAAAAAATATACCTGTAAAATATCGTCAAATCGAAAATATGCATTTATTGAACAACAAATCTAGAATATTTTGACCTATAAGTATGTAGACTAATTATGTAACTAAATACATATGAGTAGTGAATTGTATCTATATGAATGGATGAGGAAATGTGAAAAAGTGAAAGGTGGGTAGGAATTAAATATTTGATACGAAAAAAAAGTTGCAATAAACTTTATGACATGTGTGCATGCAGAGTTTGGAGAGAACGTGTGAGCTTTATATATGTTGAGAGTCAACATACAAGTGAGATGAATTCATCTAACACAAAATTAATTACATGCATCATTTATGTATCGTTCACATCACATTTCTTGTTTATTTTAGATGATGAATAACCTCACATTTACAATAAAGTCCAAATTTTAAACCGTTTTGTGTTCTACATGTACACATCGGAATGAGTACTGAGAATCGTCTTTTAACGACAAATGACCAGAATCCTGGTATAAATCTCCGAAGCCATGGCAGGAGAAATGAAATAAACAAAGTGAGAAGGTGGTGGTCCCATATATGAAAAATAAAATTAACCTGAGCAATTGTGTCCTTTTGACCTGCTTTTAACGTATAACATATTATAACACCCAAATAAAAGGAAAAAAGAAAGAGAAGAAAAGAGAATAGGGAGGGATGGGTGGGGGTCCATTTATTATCTCTCTTCTCTTTTGATTCTGATTTTGTTAAGGGTTTGTTATTTTGTTTAAAATGATAGATTCCCCTAGTAGCTATAATCATAATGCTGCTGTTTCTGCTCCTGCTTTTTCTGCTGTTTACATATACTTTTACTTTCCCCATAAATCGTATCATATCATTTCTTTCTTCAATCTCTCTGCCCTTTCACAGACATGTGTGCTTCCCTGTCCTTCTCTGGTTCTCCCTCTTCCTTTTCATTTTTCTCAATTATACATCATCACTTTGATTGCACATCCTTCCTTCCTTAATCAAGCTCCAACATCACAAATTCAGGGCAACACTTTTTATAAGTAAGCAACATCCTTTTAAAATATGGTTATATGACACGCTTTACATAATTGAGTTAATAAGCTTAACTAATCCTAATTAAGAGGTAGTTAACTGTAATCCCATTAAAAAAGAACTCAATATTCACTTTTAGAACTGGACTTAGAGTGTCTTTTACTCTAAGTATCTGTTAATTCATCATTTCTTGTATATTTTATTCTTCAAAATGCATTAGCTTTATTGCTTTTGAATTTTTTTTATTGTTTAAAGCAAAAGCAAAAAAGAAAAGAGCGCTATAGTATGTGGTGGTTGTCATTTGTGTGTTTATTTGATAAATACAACCATATATAGGACCCTTAAGCACTCATTCAAAATTCTAAAGCAGAAATCAACTTTTGACAAAATGTTTCCTTGATTCAATGTTCTATGCATATATCTATAATAGCAATTTTTGTTCACTCTGAAATTTAAAACATTAGACCCTCAATTTTTAGAAACTTTGATCTTTAAAGTTCTTTACTTAATTATTAGTGTATCTATATTAATATTGTTAAAACAAGCAAAACATTGAAGTTCTCCACACCTGATGATATGGGTTATTTACAGCTTCAATCTTTAATGGTTTGGTTTAATTATTTTTTTCCTGAAGTGACAAACACTTTAATTTATGCAAAACCAATCAAAAGGGAGAAAAAGAAAAAAAAAAAGATGTAAGTAAATTAAAAAGCCATAATAAACGAGAAACAAAGAAACATCTTCAATCCTATACTCACACTTTTCATTTCAAATTTTATTTTACTTTACAATTTAAAATTGCTACAATGATTTTTCTCTAACTGTACACCTCAAATTCACTTCAAACTTCAAACATAATAATTTTTTAGAAATAAATAAAATCGATATTTTATAAATAAAAGAATGTCAAATTTTTATATATATACTCAAAGCATAAGAATTTTTTTAAAAAAAAGTAAAACAACAAAAAAAGTAAAAAAAAATGGAAGTTGTGAATAATATCAATTTAAACTTGAAGTAACATTATTCATACTTCAAAATTTGAAACTGAAAATAAAAGTGAGATTAGAAAAATCGATTTCATTTACAACTTTAAACTCAACTTTTGAAGTTGTGTTGAAAATGCCTGAATAAAGACGTATTAGCGTTCAGCTGATTCATGTCCATATATAATTTTCAATAGTACATGTTTTACTGTTATTGGTATCATCTTTGAGAATAAAATGGGAAATAAAATTTTCATCAAACGGCTGAGAATGGGTGAGTAAAACAAGACAAAATAATAATTTGATCTTAGTGGGTACTATATTCCCAGTCTTCTATAAAATTCTTTTATTTAGATTGATGTGAACTGAACTAACTAAATTTCATACAGTACAAATTTAAAATTATAGAGTTGAACTTAATTGAATTTTATGTTCGAACAAAACTAGCTAAAAATGTGATTCGTGATTTTTAAAATTTTTTTTTTCTTAGTTCCCTTATTTTCCTCCCTCAAAGACTCTAACTAGGGCATAGCCACTCTTCTATACTGGAACCATTACCACAGGTCATAGGATACATCCATTGATCAGCAGGCTATCAGATTATCTTAATTTGTTGGATTTTTTTTTATAAATAATTAAATCCCTCATTTTAAGTGTAAACTTGTAGGTGAGTGATGAGACCAGTGGATATTTAAATTCCTTCCTAAAAAGAAAAATCTAATATAAATTATCATGTCTGCGGTGGATTTTCAATATAAGCATCACATCATGAATAACCCTGAAATCCAGGAAGAATGTATTTTTTTTTCTTTTCTTTTTAGCACTGGAATGAAGAATTACATATATCTCGAGAAATGAAATTAATGACGAAGATAAGTTACAGCAATTAAAAATTTATACCTGTGGTTGCTTTAGATCAGACGAGCCGAAACTACAATGCCACCCTTTGGAGCTTCAAAAGACCTTCAAATTTTCCTAATTCAAAATATTAACATCCTCGCAAAATAAGAACAAAAAATTGTGCAAATAATAATATATTTCATTTCTGAAATAAAGTTGAGAAAATGTCAAAGCAAACAAAATCAAGAATATGGGAATATGCATGGCTCCTCATACGCCATCCACGGAGGCCATCGAAGATCCGGTGGGCTCTGCAAATGGCATACAGGGAGCCAGGCACATACTACCACATATCATGTATGCCTATCATACATAAATGTATAAAGTGGCCATGGTTGAAAGCATGTATGGCTTTACAAGTTTGCATCTAAATGAAAGAGAAAAATCAATCCTTGTTGGGAATTATATACATGAAGAAACTACAGTAGCAGAGTAAGAGAGAAAGGGATTGAAGGGAAGGAAGGGATGGGGAGTGAGTGTGGTATTTATGGAGCTTAAACAGAAAGAGAAAGAAAGAGATCTATCGTAAGAAAATTGTTATTGTTTTTATGGGTCATAATGAAAAATAAAGAATTATTTGGGACACTTAAAACCCTTTTGAATTGGCATAAAACAAGCAAACCCAACAACTAAAACTTTAAAATTAATTGAATAATGTGGTAAATTGAGAGGGAAAGAAGGGAAAAGATGTGGGGTTTAGTTGCACCCCCTCCTCACAACTAAATTTAGACACCATCATTTTACTACAGAAGAACAGATAATTATAGTTTTCATTTTATTTAATAAAACTGTAGGAATTGAAAGTATATAGAAAGAAAAAAAAGGTGTGGCGTTGGTGTAGTAACCACGCAATTTCCTAAGCTATAAGGCTGAAGGGTTGGGTTTGAAATCTCCTTTTCTGTGTCTTAAAGCAGAAGTTGCTTTTCTTTCTCTCTGAACCTTCATTATTTTGTCTTCCAGTGTTTGGATCCACTGTGATTCTTTTCTTCTTTTTCTATTTTTATTAGTCACAATAATAAAACATCATATGTAATTACATTACAACATTATTATTTAGGATCAATGCATGGCTCGTTCCCTCAACTGTCCAAAATTGTATATTGTTCAACTTTCAAAACGTACAAGTTGTCATATCTTTAACTCCCAAAATGCACAAATTTGTTGCTTATTGCTAACGTGGCAAGGGGATGAAATTTGGTGATTAGACTTTGTGAAATTTTCAACTTGTGTTATATGTTACACTACCATTGATTTAGCTTTTCAACATGCGTTATGTGTCATCTGTTATTGTTTTAACTTTTCAGTACATTTAAACATGTGTATGTCTACCATACGTTACACATAGTCTAGTTCAGACGAATCAGAGGCACACTGGTGTAATTTTTTGCTGGAGAATGAGACATAAGTGGTGTAGATTGAGCTTTAACAAGAGGAAATTGGTTTCGTGTTAGATTGATTCAACCCCACTTATATGTTCACCAAAGCTATCAAGCCCAACACTCTCCTAGCCACGGATTATCTACATGATATCAAAGCAGAAGAAGGCCTGACAGCCAGAAAGATAATGGGTTCGAGTTTAAATTCCTGGTAGAGTTTGAGCTAGTAGAAAAGACTTGACTCGTTGATGACATCGAGTCTCAAAATAGATAAGTCAAAGTGTATTTGATAAGTGGCGACTGGTCAAAGTCCAGTTGAAGTTGAGGGAGAATGTTGGAGATGTTGTGATTATCTTGCATCGAATATAGGTCAAATGCATCAACATCTCCCTCACCTTTCCCCAATCCACCTATTACCCCCTATCCTTTCAAAAAGGACCCCGTAGCTTCCTATCTTTTCAAAAAGCTTGGCTCCCTCTATCCGACATGACGTGGCATGCGTTGACTTGACCAGCGAGTGTTGATTTTTTTGTATCTTCTTCCTTTGAATTTTCTTCAAATTTTGGGGGTTTTCCTTTACAAATTCTTTATTTCATCAAAATGATGAGATTTTTAACAATTTTTTTGATAAAAATTCTTCATTTTTCACCGGAGAACTTAGAGAAGCAAAGTTTACTCAGTTTAGTGAAGTTTTGAAGATTCGGTGATTTTCTGGTAAAATTCATGTATTTTCTGGTAAAATTCATGTATTTTCTGGGAAAATTCGCAAGTTTTCCGGGAAAACTCATGAATTTCCGAAAAAAAATCCAACTTACCAATTTACTTTTCTTTATCATTTCCTTTCTTTTTCTCCAAAAAAACCAAAAATAAAACATATCAAATGACATTTATACTAACCTTTCCAAATCTATATAGGTTTGATGATGAAATTGGTGCTTTGATTTGGTTGTGAGAAAAAATATGGATTGATGAAGAAGATAGAAATGTAAATTTGAAAATTTAAAGGGTTTTAATGGAATTGTTTTGGGGACTTTTTTTGTAACTTTTACCCTTCATGCCACGTGTCAATCTACTATTGGGTTGACTTTTCAACCTTTTGCCATGTATGGGCGAGTGTATCTCACTCTCCGAGCTAAGAGTAGTTTAATCCGATTGAAGGAGTCGGGAGGTGCACTTTTTCAAATGAGTGGGAGTTACAGGGTCCTTTTGAAAGGATATGGGGGTAGTAGGTGGATCAGCGAAAGGTGAGGGAGCTATCGATGCATTTGGTCTCGAATATAGGCAAGTATAACGAGTAAGATATAAGTGGTGTAGGATTGGGATTAACACAAACATAATGGTTTTGTATCAGATGAGCTCAACCCCACTTATATTTTCACTCAAGCTATCAAACCAAATAATCTCCCAACACACAGATCTACATTACAAAAACATTTTTGCTTAGTGGAATGGGTAAACAATGCCTTTAAAAGTTTTAAAAAATAGAAAGGCATTTAGCTAGTTTGGTACCGGGTATGGTAGTAGCGACTAAAGAACAAAGAAAGAAAGCACCCATGCTAAGAAGGGGGGGTGTTCCCCACTTGTCCGCTAGAAGAATTGGATTCAATATTGGCAGAAGGCTTCGACAATGATGGCTGTCCTTTCTTGTAACACATTCACCGAATCATCGGCCTGTGCCTGTGACAGGTACCTAAGCCAACTATGTTAATCACATTAATTAATATTGTTTAGCATTCCTCAAACGTAATTGCTATAGGAGATATTGGGGTCATCAAATATTGCAAAGAACTAAGAAATACGAGTGCTATATAAATGATGTAGATTAGTTCTTATTACAAACGAATTAGTTTTGCATTAGATATGCTCAAAATGCTCACTCAATTATTAAACCCACACTTTAATGGTTCAGTGCTCACAGATTCTCCACAATCACATTAATCCATAATATATTAGTATGTGAATGCTTATTGAGGTTGAAACATGTAGTCACAATTTCGCTCTATAATTTTTGAAATTTCAACTATATGTGGTTCCTTAGATTCGAATATTGAACTACTTGGTTTAACAAATTCATGTACCATGTCAGTGAAAGTAAGAACTTAAGCTTATAGATAAGATATAACTAATAAACATTTTCTCGCCATTACCCACTATTCATGATAATAAAAGCTATTATTCAACATTACTAATCAAATCTTTGTTTTGTGTCGCATGATTTCAAGACATAATATTAGAGCACCATCTTAGACCTTATATATTTGACATTTTAATCTTCAATACTCTATTTGTTAACTAAGTTTTTTAATATAAGTGTGCCACACTTTAAGCCAATCAAAGATTGACATGAGAGAAAGTATTAGATATAATAATTACAATATTAATCGGGATTTAAAAAGTTTGCAAATAAAATATAGAAATTATTTTTATGATAACAATAATGATGTTAAAGGGGTATATAATTTAATTTATTTTTTTAATCATTTATCTTATTATTTAAAAGTTATACATCAAAATTTTATTTTTTTTAATTATATTTTGTTCTACTTGTTTAGATTTTTACCCTTATCATTTACTCAAAAAAATTAGCACTTCTAAAAAGTTTTAAAAATACATCATTGTTGAACCCAAATTAAATAGTACTTCACAGTACTTAAAACGTTTTGGAAATAACAAATTGTCTAATATAGTGAAATTAATAGAGTACTAAGTAGACTCTTAATTAAACAAATTTACTTGAATTTGTTTAAGGAAAAAAAACTCAGTTTACTGAGTTTTTTTAATTAAGTTATGGCTTTGTGTAAGAAAAGCTGAGTGAGGCTGAGTATTACATAGTTTATACGATGTAGACTCAGCGAAGCTGTGTAGTTTTTATTAATTAAAAGCTGAGTTCTTTTGACACTTAGAGATAAGATGACACACGTGCCTTTGACTCTGCCTGTGAGAGATGGAATATTCATTTGATGCTTTTTCAGGTAAAAAGAGTTGAAATTAAAGAAGTTATTCAAGTGGTCCTCACATCCAAAAGGTGTCAGTAAGAAATTTTGGAGATTCCTCGCTAGGGTCCAACGCAAAAGGTATCCTATGACATACGCCATTTCTCAATATCTCCATGCAACTTTGCAACGTTAGCAATCATACAAATCACAAGCTTCCATGTTGCATCTTGTGCTCTATCAAAACAAAATTGCTTAAAGAAATGAGTTTTTGATGCATCAAGATTAACATATTAATCTCGCACTTCAACGTTCATATTCTCTAACTCTAAAGGTCGTGAAATTTGTTTGAAATAGACAAATTGGAAAGCTGTGAAGATAAGAGAAATTGAAGATTGAGTTAGGATGAAAAGTTTGCAATGGCTACTTCCAACTCTTCCAAGTATAAATAGAAGATTGAAGTAGACATTTAAACTTGGTGATTCACATTGAATTTCTTAAGAGGTGAAATACTATCAAATTATTCTTAGCATTCAGAAATTCCAAACTCAAGCATTTTAAAGCAAACGCTCATCTTTCAATCAGTTTGTAATAGAGAGATATCATATTAGATTTAACATTATAAGGATTCAACGATTTTTATATGTTGAAACCCTTAGTTTGCAATCTTTCAATTCAAATCTGAGTGACAATTTAAGAAGGGTACCTAAATTGTGGTTGAGTGGTAGTTAGAAAGAAAGGTACATTCTGTAATCGCGTTTACCCACTGTAAATGCTTCTCCGCCTAATGAAGGAAAGAATGTTGGTTAATTTAAAGCAATAATTGAACATGAAAACTTGCAAGGTGGAATTTCAAAACTTAAAATTAACCCTAAAGGATCTCCTAAGCATGCCATGATTGATATAACCTAAGTTGAAATATTCCATATATGCTCATAGGTTTATAAAACTTATTAAAAGAAACCTAACATCTAAGTTAAGAGCATTACTACTTGATGCATGCCTTCCTTTGCTGGGGTGCTCCATTAGAACAAATCGATAGCACTCTGTTAGCACTAACAGCCAAACTAGGACAACCTCTATGATTGATCCATACGGATCTTCACCGACCAAAATTTCTAGTTGAGGAAGAACTCATTGGTAGACAGCAGCTACTAGACCACTCGATGACCAACCCAAAAATATAACTTACAAGGTTCTCTTTAAAATATGAATGAGCCTTCAAAAGAAATCTTGCGCCAATGGAGAAACTCATGGAGGATCTCACAAAAATCTCATGAAAAGATGTTAAAACTCAGAAGGAAAGCTGAGCTAAGTAAGTAGAAAAGAGTGGGGGGGTGAACCACTATTTATAGTGGGAGGGAAGCAAAATGCTCCCCTCAAAAACCAATGTGGGATGGGAATATTTACATCCCACACGTGGGTTGCCGCACGGAGTTCCAACTTTGGTTGGTCAACCTGTGCGCATAACCCGTATATGCGGGCGGTGTGGCTGCCACAAGGTAAGTCCTAATGGCTTGCCTTATCCTACAAGCCTAACATGTGGGCTGCAGTGCTGGGCTAACAATTATTTGGTCTAACCAATTAATAATTCATCCAATGAATTTCACTTTCTTAATATTATCGACATACACCCAGTCTATAAATTCTTTACTTAATTCGATAAAGACCCAAAGTGTGTGACCTCATAGGATCCCAAAGTATAGAGCCACTAGAGGTTAACCGAAACTTGGCTTCCTATCCGGGAACCTTTAGGCCTAGTGTTCCAGACCGATATGGAACTCGATGGCTATAGACAATTAAATGGGCTTTCTAGCAAATGCATATAATCCCTCGATACTCGGAACATCACGCGTGCTTGCAACTTGATCAGGTTCTGCAATAGTAACCAATACAATACACTCCTTCCATCAGGTTAGGTACCATCTAGTTTATTTAACTCAGATTAAGTGTTAGCTCATTTAATATCTGTTGCTATCCTAGAATTAGACTTGTTCACGAAGAAGACCACTCGCCATAATGTATCAAGATTGACTACAAACCCGTTCTATCAATCTTATACTCTGATCAGAAGTTTATGAGTGTGTTTCTTTAACAAGAGGTCTTAAGGTACAACTCCCATTATATCACTATATCAGGAGTGATGGATCTCGACTTGACTACTCGGCTTACCAAGGAGTATCATCACTATATCTGTCATCACATATATCATCTTGAACACCAAGGTATAAATAATTATGACCCAAAGTATAGCAACTCTTACACAAGGTAACCAGTATCTCAGGTCTGAGGATACTTGTACTACTACTGCAATAAGACATGATACTAACACATGGATATAGTTATTTATAAGTGTTTGTCTTATAATGGTCTTCAATGTATTACGCGAATACATTTATGTGTTAACTCAAGGTACCACCTTCAGCTTGTGAGATCGACTGCTTGGATCTAATCCAAGGAGTAAGCCTACACATGTTAGTCTATCCATTTCATCGATGTCCTGTCTTAATGAAACTATGACTAGGGATATTTAGATTATTCATAGTATCACATGTGTGTAGTTCTCACATCACATAGCTCCCACTATGTCCTCACACTTTCACGCTATGAAGTAATCATTGACTTTGTCTTATCTATAAGCATATGCATAATTGCACATATATATATGATACCAGAGAGATACATAGTTTAAATAAACATTGATAAACAACAATGATGCCTTTATTATTGATAATAATAATCTGATAATTGTTTTTAAATTATAACTAAGAAAGATATATCACCATAATTACCTCTAGGGCATACATCATGTTTAACAATCTACCACTTGCACTAGAGCAATTACCCATGTGTTTCATGCCATACTCGTTCACATGCTGGTCATGTTTAACTTGAGTCAATGGCTTCGTTAGCCCATCCACTAGATTCAGATTTGTAGGGATGTATTTTAAGCCTATATCCTTTCTAGCTACTATCTCCTGAATATGATGGTATTTTCTGAGTATATGTCCATTTCTCTAATGAGACCATGGTTCCTTTGCCTGAGTAATAGCACCATCATATTCGCAATAGACCGCTATTGGATTTACAATGCTGGACACCACACTAAGATCACCAATAAATCCCTTTAACTAGACAGACTGCTTACCCACTTCAGAAGCAGCTATATACTCAGATGTAGTGGTTGAATCGGCAGTCTTATCCTATTTGAACATTTCGAAATAACTGCCCCTCCATCTATATGAACACATATCCTAACTAGGACTTGTAATCATCCTTGTTAGATTGAAAACTCACATCAGTGTATCCCTTCTCATAGTGATCACTTTCTCCATAAACTAAAAACATATTCTTAGTCCCTCATAAGTACTTGAGGATAGTTTTAACGGTTATCCAGTACTTCTCATGTATATCAGATTAAAATCTACTCGTGATGCTCAATGCATGTGAGACATCAGGTTGAGTGCATACCATAACATACATGATGGTTCCTATTATTGAAGTATAGGGTATTCCATTCGTGTGCTGTCTCTCCTTTTGTGTTCTCGGACAATCAGATTTAGAAAGGTTAATCTCGTGAGACATTAGGAAATAACCCTTTCTTGGCTGCTCAAGGTTAAATCTAGACAAAACCTTGTCTATGTATGTAATTTGAGAAAGACTTAGCAACCTCCTTGATCTATCACGCTATATCTTTATACCTAGTATAAAAGCTGCTTCTCCATGGTCTTTCATGGAGAACTTCTTTGACAACCATGACTTTAATTTCTATAGAAAAGGAACATCATTTCCTATCAGTTATATATCATCGACATATAATACTAGGAAAATGATTTCACTCCCACTAGCCTTCTTATATACACATGGGTCATTACCATTTGACACAAAACCAATTTCTCGGATTATGTCATCAAACCTAATATTCCAACTCCTTGATGCTTACTTAAGTCCATAAATGAACCTTTGCAACTTGCATACCTTGGAACCATCTTGGGATGTAAAATCTTCGGGTTGTATAATGTATACATCCCTATCTAAGTTCTCGTTAAGAAATAACGTTTTCACATCCATATGATAAATCTCATAATCGTAATGAGTAGAGATGGCAAGGAGTATTCTGATAGACTTTAACATGGCCACTGGTGAAAAGGTTTCATCATAGTCAATACCTTCTTTTTTATTGTAACCTTTTGCAAAAAGCCTTACTTTATAGGTAATCACATTACCATCCATGTCAGTTTTCTTCTTAAAAACTCACTTGCATCCTATGGGCTTAATCCCACTTGGAGCATCAACCAAGTTCCAAACTTAATTTTCATACATGGAGTCCATCTCTGACTTCATGGTTGTAAACCATTTGTTAGACTCTAAGCCTTCATTGCTTCCTTGTAATTCTTGGGCTCATCATCCTCCATAAGGAAGATATGCTTATTATCAATGATGAAATAATCATATCGCCCGGAAGTGATTGGAGCTCGACCTGACCTACACAATGTCGATGTTATAATAGGCTATTTGATAAGTGTATAATTACACTTATTATCATGATATTTTTACTTATAAAATGATATGGTTTAAAGTCATTTTATACTTCATATAAAAGATTTCATGTGATATGTAGTTATTTTTTATGCAAGTGCGAAAAATATGTGAATCTTGGGAGTAAAATGATCAAAGATGGAATTCTATGTAAAAAGAGTGAAAAAGGTGCAAAAAGATGTGTGGAACAAAAGGAATTAGCTTAGGATCGAAGTTGTCAAAGATAGGCAAAGTTGCAAACTGTAATCATGAAGAAAAGCACATGTCACGATCATGACACCCATTCGTGGTCGTGACTTGTCATTCTTTACAAATAGAAAGTTAACAACCAAAGTTCACAATCGGGACATGTATATCATGCTCACTACATGTGATGGTTATTGATAAATATTCTCTACTACCAACCGCAGGATAAAAATGATCAACCTCCACCAACTGTCAGATGAAAAGATACCTTTTGGAAGTAATCCAATCATGAAAAGGTTCCTATCCATTGAAGACGAAGATGAAACTTTGCATCCAATCACAATGAAGTGATGCAACTCTTCACCAATGGACACGACTCTTCGTTTGGATAGACGCAACCCTTCATACTCTAGAAATAGAGTCCCAAACCAACCATTTTCGTGGGGTGATATGGTTGATGCACATGAAGAATGTGTCTATGCATAGATAGATAGTGAAAATTGTATAGATTTCGTTACGTTCAAAGTGTTAGTGAGAAAAATGTATAAGTGATTCGATTCATATTTCGATCACTAGATTTCTCCACAAATTCGAGCAATTGTTGTATGAGTGTAATTGCAAATCACTTATTAATAAAAGTTTTGGTTCTTCAACATTCATTTATTCGATATTCACAAAGAATAGCATCCTAGCGAAGGTTATGTACGAGTCGAGACCAAATTCAAAGTAGATGTAGGAATTGCAGGAATTTACGACTCCCATTAAAAGAGTGAATACGGTTTGATCAACTTTAGTTTTCACTTGCATACCTTACAACTTTACTTTATTTTCTACTTATACTTTTTATTTCGAAGTTTATGATATGTCTATGTATCATTACGAGTATGTCATCTTGCATCATTTATATTAACAAAGTTATATGCTTTCGACTTGACATTAAGAGTTATTTCGGGGTTAACAAGATCGTGTCTAATCATTGGATTTGTGATTATAACGTTGTTTATTGAGCCAACATTTTTAGAGTGGTGACTTGCTAAATATGGCTATGTGAGAGCAACCTGTACTAAGTATAGTATTATTATTATCCAGGTTTTTATAAGGGTCATAATTCATTTACTCTAGATTTAGAAAAATCATTTTATGTGTTGCTCTATGGTGAATTATTGAATATTTGGGTGTCTAGTACCGAGTTTGTTAAAGTTATCTAGTGTACGAAATATTCTTGATGATTTTACATATTTTTCTCTACTATACTTACTCTTAGGGAATATCTATATGGTTTATATCTTTTCTAATCTGTTCATGCATCTATTTATTCTTCAGTCCACCATTTCAAAACCCTACAATTTATTATATTTTCTTTTGATCCGTAACTCTAGTTGGTCCTTAGAACCGAATTCCTTCCCTGTGGGATAGATAACTTTTAAAACTACATCGCAACTGTATTCTTGCAGTTATCATCATTTTTCTATTTAATAAGCAGTACTGACAACACCTGTTCATATTTAGAACTTTTATCTTATCAGTAGAAAAGTGGGGAACAAGTTTTCGACCTCGTTACCAGGTATAAATCTTTCGAAACAAGTTTAGTCAAAATTTTGTGAACAAGTTTTTGGTGCCGGTGCCAGGGAAAAGTTTTTTGGAATGAGTATAGTCAAAATCTTGAGAACAAGTTTTTGGCATCGTTGCCAGGGAAGGCAAGTGCGTTCTAGAGATAAAAAAGTTGGAGACTATGGTACATTTTCCACTTATATCTATTTGTTTATTTCCTAAACTGTATAATTTTTCTATCATAACTTGGATGTGAAAAGAATACGAAATAATCATCTTGGAGGTGATACGTCATATTATTACATCTGAATTCTCGATAAATAGAAGTTTTTCTTCTATTTTGCGTATTCGCGTTCGTGACTCCATTTCATGCTCATGAATCCCTTAAAAAACTTTCTGTTTCTCAAATTTTATAAGTCATGATAGCGACAATTAATCACGATCGTGACTTGTGTGAAAAATGCAGCAATTTAGCAGTTATTCGACGGTTATTCTTCCAACCTCTATAGAATGATGTGCGAGTGTTCATCACTTCTCACTTCTGAAATCTGAATATTTCTTAACTTTTCAATCATAATTCAGTTCCAAATCTGAAAAAATTTCTTTCATTTCAAGATGGTTTTACCAAATAAATCCAATCTAGTTCCTCCCTCAAACTTACAAGAATGGTATGAGGCACCATTCCCGATCTATTCTCATTTTGAGATAATCAAGGAAGCTGAATACAAAAGTTCCTACACCATTCATAAGAACAGTTTCATCAATCTTGGGGTTCATGACAAGGTAATGTACTATCTCAGAATTCTTAACTTTGTCATTTATTCAAACATGTCTCTAGGGAATAGTGTGGACAACTGTATGGAGATGTTGGTAACATTAGCGTGGAAGAACGATAAGAAGAATTACCTGGTTTATTGTTCGCCACTTTTCTATTGATAAGTTTAATAGTTTGTTCATAAGATTCGGCTATATATCAATGGTGTCAAAAACTTATTCACGAAAAATATAGGTGTTGTCAGTACCTCTTATCAAATAGAAAAATGATGATAACTGCAAGTATACAGTTGCGATGTAGTTTTAAAAGATATCGATCCCACAGGGACGGACTAGTTCTAAAGATTGAAAAGGAAAGTAAAATAAAGAAAATAAAATGAATTAAGACAATTATATAAAAACCTGGACAACATCAATTCTATGCTTAGTACGGATCGCTCTCACATAGCCACATTTAGCAAGTTACCATTC
>CATIWQ010467738.1:0-41451 GCA_949673415.1 Euphorbia schlechtendalii | reverse complement strand
CGGTTGATTCAATTCTTTCAAAAGATTTTCGTATTATTGTCTTACATGTATGTCAAGAAGAATAAGAATATGGACATTTTAAACCAGTAAAGAACCAACATAATAAAATTCACTTAGTTGAACTTGCCTCGCTCATGTGGGGAAAGGCTATTGAGAGGGGTAGAATCAGGCACATTTAATCTAGTCAAGGCAGCTCGACAAGCTATAACAGACATATAATAGATATTTATTAGACATATAATACATTTAAGTCATTTGCAACAGCTACGTCACTTATATAACAGATAATTATCTAATATATAAAAATTACTAAGTAGGAAATTTAAAAAAAAAAAGATCTGACAGAAGGATTGAATGTTCACGTAGAAACTGTAAAATGCCACTCAAAGAAGAAATAATTAGATGCTAGAACAAATAAAAAAAATGATAAGACGATTGATCCAGAGGAATCAAGTGTAGCAATAGAGTAATTATGTCCAAACCTTTAATTAAATATTGGCAGAACTACTTACAATGCATGTTTGAAAGTATCTTTAGGAGACTTATTAATAGATAGCTACTATTTTGTTCATAGATCGATGTGCTTCCATTAGCAGCAAAAGCAACATTAATTTTCCTCCTATTATGGCCAGCCAGATGTCTGTTGATAGCTTTGGTTTCCTTCATCAAATTCGTAAAGGACATGAAATCTGGAAAACATAAAACCAAACCTAAACTATCAAAAGAGCATATAACAATAATCAATCATGCCATTATCTATTATTTATTAGTCTCAAAGATTCCTTGACGAACCATAAAATCAAAATGCACAACGAGTGAAATCGATAGAATTAGGTTTTGATTTTGCCAAAATATTTAGGCATCCAGGCTCCATCTAAAATAGAAACAAGAGAAGCCTTTAAACTTCAGATCTTCATTCCAGATCCATTCACATAACCATAACTCTGATTTCGCCAGATTTTGTGAAACCGAAATTGAAAATCGAAATTTAACTAGAGAAACAAAAGAACTTGTTGATTTGATGATGATTCCAGTGAGATTATGAAATCGGCGATGAAAACAAGATCAAGAGAAGAGAGGAATCGAGCAGACGAATTAGGTTTTTCGAATTTGAAAATTCTAGTAGAAAGAGCGATGATCAGGAGGCTTATATAGCGTACAATTGAAATTACGAAATTATAACAGAATAAGGAAGAGATTTGAATAATGATGGGCCAGATTTGTAAATATAATACTACTTTAAACCCAATACCCTAAAAACCCCAATAATAAAGGGCAACATGAACATATCAGAATCCCAAAACCAACGTTAAGATGTCAAAAGACAAATTAGCCCACTAATTTGGAAGTTGTTGTGACAGGCCTGAGAAATAGCCCACAACGTCGTATAATTATACATTTGAATAAGATGCAATATAAAAAAAACTTTAGTCAAACTTGTTTTTCTAGAACTAAAAATTCAATTCCTACCAAAATGGCAAGAAATTCGCTACTCTTAAGAAATATTTAAAAATTATACCATGTTACAAAATTTCACTTTTTTTATAAATGCAAGTACAAGTATCATGTATTTATCTTGGGTAAATCAAATTCTTTTCCATTTTATTTATTTCTATCAAAAGGAAATATTTGAGGACTTGAACCTGGCTATTAAAAAGTTGGTTAATAAAATTCAGAAAACATGTGATGTAGTGAATATGGACGTTGAGATTGCTTTAATAAGGACAAACAATACAATAACACCAAAATCTTTACTTACATACGAAATGATAAGATAGTTGTTATATACACCATTTTTTGTGCAAAAGACGGTTTTTTTTGTTTTCTTGTAATTCATTGTCGTTCATGAACCTTTTACTTCCTCCTTAAGGAAATCTGTCGATTTCAAAAAAATTATTTTGCCAGATTTTCCAGCTTACAAGCATAGTCAATGTCATAATATAACTCGTATGCAGTTTTAGTTTCAATGGAAAAGAACATACCCTTACGATACTTATCGTGCAAACAATTTTGCACTTTCAACAAAACTAAATTGAAATCGAAATCTTTTAAGATATAATAGACTAGGTGTAGGTTAATTTACAACAAATAGATTAAGTAGGAGAAGATTCAAGTTCAACTCTCACTAAATACATTTGTATACAGAAATGAAGAGTTTTAACAGTGACTAAGTCTTGAATAAGATTAATTCAATATAAATTCCTATAATTTAAGGAAAATTCTATTGAGAACTCGACCTTTTGCGTCTGGCTACCAATCCAACGGCTCCCATCTGAAGATGGGACATTAATGCCCCCATCTGAAGATGGGACATTAATGCCCCCATCTGAAGATGGGAGCCACGCGTAAAAGCCCAAGCTCCCGGTAAAAAGGTCCATAGTTAATGACTTACATACTAATTTGTTGTTGTTATAAACAGCTTGAACGATATTGTCTTTTTTAGCACCGTTTACTGTCAATCTCGCGGTTTTCAAACGCGTCATTCAAGTTAAGACCTTCAAGGTCCTGCTTATAAACAAGCTTAGTGGATCCTTCGAAAATGATGTGGGATATTCATTCCTAACACACTCCCTCATCGTGATCGTGTTGATAACGTATTATAAACAGGTTGAATGATATTGTCTACTTGGAGTTAATTACGGCCAACATCACGGCTTTAAAACATGTCATTCAAGTTAAGACCTTCAGTATCCTGCTTATTTTTACGTAATTTGTAAATATTTAAGAATTTATCAAACAAAAAAATATCATGATTTAATTTATAAGAGGTTGTTATATGTGTATTTTAACCATTCAAAAGTTTATATAATATTTTTTAAGAATATGATTTTTTTAAAAATAATCAATCGAGTTCAAAACCTCTCATCTTTATTTTGAAAGGTGTACCAATTGAGTTTAGGTAAAAATTTTTATGGTTTAATAATGAAGTAAAAGCCAAGTAGCCAACTTTATCAAAAACGTCAGTATTGTTATAAGTTAATTTATTATATATAGTATTATTTAATTTTATCAAACTTATTATCTTTTAATTTTAAGCTACTTATAAATTTAGGAATAATATAATATTATTACTATTATCATTGAGAAACCTAGGTCATTTTATATATATAAAAAAAAAGAAAAACTCTATGTTAAGTTGGATAAAATAGCCCATTATTATTGAAAGTACAAGCTAAAATACACAGTACTACCTATACGTACATGGGTATGTATTATTTATAGACATCTATTTATTATATCTTCTATTTACTTTATAGACTGAGACGTACTAATATTTTTTTTCAAAATAAAATAAAACAAAGTATATACGCTGCCTAGTAGAAGTAGCACGTGACCACAGGTAGAACTCAACTGATAGCAACTACCAGCACAGCGTGACAGTTACATTGCACCGCGCTAAAACACATAAAACGCCACGTGTCAACTACGCAGCAATTTTGTGTTTGCGTATTTGCACTTTCTCACATACACCAAGGAGTCTGCAATGAATCCCAGTTTGTCCCGTCGATTAAACTGCTGGCAAATACTCCGGTGTCTTCCATCGCCGGGAAATCAATCGACATTGCCGCCTCCTCCCATATTGAATCATCATACAACGGTAAGTCCACATTCAAATTCGCCCACAATTCCTCCATTCCGGTTTGATTTTGATTTCCCCCGAAATTCGCTTCGGCCGCCCCAACCGAGTCTGGCGTTGAATCATTTGACCTTATCATTGGGTTGTTTGATAAACAATTCGGACCCGTATCGACTTGTAGTTGCTGCTGTTGATTTTCCAATTGGGTAACCTTAATATTGTTACTGGAAACAGAACCAGAACTAGAATTAGTTGCCGGAAATCTGTTCTGGAGCTCCGGCAGATTGAGTTTGGCCTCAGGACCGTACAGCTTCCGAGCAGCAGCGTCATAAGCCTTGGCAGCTTGAAGGGAAGTATCAAAAGTACCTAACCAGAGGCGCGCCCCGCGGTTGGGCTCCCTAATTTCGGCCACCCATTTGCCCCAAGTGCGCTGCCGGACGCCTTTGTAAGTGCAGAGCGCATTCTCAGGCCCGCCTTTCCCTCTCATACACCCTTTCCTTGAACTAGCTTGCGCCGGTTTCCTCACGTGTTTTTTCTCTGCAATAGGACCCATCATTGATTTGGACACTTACCCACTTGATAAAAATCCCTTCTTTATCTTGGGTTCTTCTTCTTTTTTAGGATAGCAACGTTTAAATGAAAACCGCAAGGTATATATAGAGAAGGGAAGGAGGGAAAGACGTGTCCAAGAAAGAGGAAGAGGGATACTTGGCAAGAGGAACTAAAATGAGAGTGTCCAAGAAAGACACACATGGCAAAAGGGGTTTGTCTGTAGTACATACACAAGCTCAGGTGGCAAAGAGGAGGGTTTGGGATTTTGTGTATGGAAAGCAGTTCACAGTTGTTGGATAATTGGGTATTTACTATTGGAGGCGGTGTATTTGGAGGTGGCAGGAGATTCAATGGTTTATTGATAAGAACACATTTTGGGAGGGTTTTCTATACACTTTTATATTGTTATCACAAACTAAGATACTGGATTGTTGATACGTGGGGGCTCTTAATTCTGTTTTTAACAGTAAAAACATTTTTTTTACAAATGCTTACTGAATGACAGAAAGGGTAAGATTAAATTGGAGACAATGGACTCGGAAATCTTTACCTTGCGAATTTGTGTTCATGCACTAGTTTTTGGGACCCACTTGTGTTTTTTGACTTTTTCTTAAAAAAAAAGTAATATTAAAGATCCCTTCTTTTGCTGTACTCCTGTCGTACAACGTATCTGTTCCTCTCCTCCAATTTAACCAAGAAAAAGAAATATTGTTAGCCGCAATATGATATGGCAGCATTTGCATTTGCATTTGCATTTGGCTCTCATTCGTACTGTTCATGCACTTGATCCCACGGTTTAATGCTAGAAGTCGTGTACAAAAACAAAACAACAATCAAAGCAAATCCATTCAGTATACTCTAACATCTTGTCTTTCCCCCTCATTCTTGCATCATATGTAAACTCAGGATATCAAAAACAAATCTAAACTTTAAGGTGACAAGTCATAGTAAATTTTCTCGAAGTCAAAAGTATCGATACCCCCAAAGTTTGGTAACTTTTACCAGATATCATCTTGAACTTTCAAAAGTTACACTTTATCCCTTAAATTTGAAAAAAGTGTATCAGTCTGTTTCCTCAATACCACGTGTCAAATTTTAGATGGAGAGAAAAAAATTAGTAAAGTTTCAAAATAATTTAAACGTATGACATTAGGCAAAATTTACCGTCTTGCGTCTTGCCTTTTCTCTCGATGATATATCATTCATTTTATTTTCTTACAAAAAAATTTGAACACTTAATGAGTGGGGTGGCTAAATTTATACTTTGTTTACTTGACGGTAATTGGGGGCGTGTGATAAGCCTTAACTCAAAGTTGAGAGTGCTAAACAGCAAAATTGCAGGGTTTAAGCGTCTAACTGTATATGCAATATATATACTCGAGGGAAATTTGCGATGGCAGAGCTACGAGAGCGCATTAAATTACAATTTCTACTATATATAATTCGATTAAATTACTTACCAATGACATCAAAACCTAGGAAAATTTTCAAACAGTATACACGCAATTAAATAACATTGTCATCCTTGGAGAATTTCACCCAAGAAATGTGGGGTTGTGAATAATATTGGCAAAGTTATCCCCATGTATTAAAAAATAACGTTGTTTCTAATAATTTAAAAATTTATTTGTCACAATCACAGGCTAAGCTACATACACAAAATTTCCGAAGTATCAACAGCATAGTTCTACAGCATCTACTAGGAAACCAGTAAAATCTCATTGATCTAAATTTGGTGAAATTTACAAAAACTACAAAGATGAGAGACAAGATTGTAGCACGCACATGGTTGTGAATCGATGCATGTCCAGCCAGTTTAGAATGTAGGCTCAGATATATTACCCAACAATGATTTTGCATGATTCCCAGTCTTATCCGCCAAATACCAAAAATATGGTTAGTTGGATGTTGTTCAGTCCAGATGCTCTCACGGGGTTGTATTTGGTTGCAATGTCTCATTAGAATCTCTGCACTTCTTTAAGGCAGCCCTTATCTCCTTTAACATCTCATTTACCTTGATCCCTTTCCTTATAAGCACATCAGCAGGGACAGATAAAAAAACAGTATTAGCCATCAATCTTGTCTTGTATATATATTACTGATATTCATATTTATTTGAATTGACATGAATGGCTGTCAACAGAAACTATATAGATATTCCCTCCATTTCATAACCGTCATGTTCATTCTAGGACCTTAAATATTTTTTTTAATGTGTGTAGTTTTCAAATTCCAATACACATTTTTAAAAACCTTTGTCCAAAAAGTCACAAGGGCAAATAAGTATTTTTATTGCTTTAATTATGTAACATTGATACTACAAACAACCTTAAAGTGAAAGATATTATAAAATGGATTAAGTAATACAAGAGCACTACAAGTAAAGTGCTTATAGCACACTTAATATTGCAAATCTGATAATATATATGTAAGTGACAACAACAACAAGAAAAAAAAACTGACACCAATATAAATTACCTCCCTCACAATCACATGATTAAAAAATGAGAAAGAAAAACACAGAAATTTGTTGCACACGCAGGTATAATACAAAAATAGTCCTTTTATTCCAGACGTGGTATAACTAGCAAGCATTCACAGAAGTCCTAAATTGTCTAGGAAGAATAAGTATGAAAAAGAAAAAGTAAAAGCGACTTACAGAACACTGACACCCACAACAGCGATAGGGGCTGGATATTCCTCTATATTTTTATCGTCTATATCACTGCTAGTGCTCTGACAAGAATTTGTATTTGCACTGTGAGCGCCAATGAATAAAAATGCTTCAAAAATATGATTTCCGAATCCGAAGTTACCTCATTGCTACCAATTCTTGATATTTCTTCCGTCAAAGATGAAAGCCTCTCCATAGCCTAGAAAAGAAAAGTATGCACTTCTTAAAATCAAAAGAAGGATGGAGTGAATTTACATAACCACGTTACCAGTGTTAGTATTTTAGTGTAATTGGATCGACTGTGTTTGACCAATGCGATTGTGATGTTTCATCAAACAAGTCAGGAGAGTATACTTGTTCAGGGTACAGTTACGATTTGGGGGTCCGGGGGCAGCGCCCCCGGGTGCGGGGTCCAAGGGGCGGCAGTCGCTGGCAGGGTCGAGGGGCAGCGCCCCTCGGCAAGGTCCAAGGGGTGGCAGCCCCTGGTGAGGTCATACCAAGCCAGCTCGAAAATTTTTATTCTTGAACATACGCATACTTTGGAAAATTCATCAGAAAAATAAATTTTTGGACCGAAACAGTGTGTCTTGGACACAACTGAAACCCAAAAAAACATATCCTTTAGACATGGCAGCTACCCGAAACATGTCTATTGACATTTTGGTTATTTATTTCTCCAAAAAACAAAATTGGCAATTACAGATAACACGATTGTTTTTCACAGCAATTTAAATTCTTGTTCTTAACTGTTTCTGATTTTATCCGATTGAAAGTTTGGTGAGCCGACCAAATAAATTTCAATCTAAATGTATATTACGACATCAGAATTATCCAGGAAATCCCTAGAAAACCAACAACCAGCAGCAGAATTATATTCTAAGGAAGCTGAATAGTCAAAATCCAAATTGAAAAAATGAAACGAAAATAGATAACAAACCTCAGGACGGTCAATCTTATTAAGCACCACAACGGATGGCCTTTCCAGATACTCAGGATTGTACATCCTCAGTTCCTGCAAACTCATAAATTCACATATCAGACAATTTCCATTTGCTACCTCGGGGAAGGCAGAAATTATCTTAGCGCAACATCCAAAAGAATCATTTTATGGACCGAGTCCTCTCCCATTGTTTACTTTCCCTTTTCCTTCAAAATTCTCATAAACCAGGACCAATCTATTTTCATGTCTTTACCATCCACTTGAACGTACATTAAGGGAGGGACCCACAAAAAAAGTAAAGCTCTCTTTAGGAAAATTTCACCATTCACAAGACACGAAAGACCTTGCTTAAGGATAAAGAGCCCCTAAAAACGGCAACCAACAAATATTGGATGAGCCAAGACCAATCTGAATTACATGAAACTACAAATTGAGAAGCTAAGCAGAATGACTATGGTTGGATTGGACTATGGATGGGGTATTTATCTGCATGAATTTCCCAATCAATTACTGGATCTTTTTAACAGAACAGTATGACACTCATCCAAACCCAATTATAATTTACAAATAATCCCCTATTATCTACACAATCAAGTGAAATAGACAGCTTCCACTAAATGTTAGAGAGTAAGAGATGTATTCCTATGAGAATATATACCTCTTTAACAGTTCTATAATCATCCACAGGGTCCTCAGCAGCTGCATCAACAACATGGACCAATACTCGAGTCCTTCTGAGATGCCTCAAGAAATTACGGCCAAGACCCTAAAGGATAGAAATATTTCTTGAAGATACCAGAATCTTTTGTAAGTTGCTTAGATAGATTAAAATATAATACCTTCCCCAAATGAGCACCTTGTATAAGACCAGGCAAATCTGCCAATGTAACTTCAGATGAATACATTGCTGCTCCCAAAGTTGGATCACCATCTAGACGCCCAAGATTTGGCATCAATGTTGTAAAAGGATAATCAGCGATATCAGGCTTGGCACGTGTGATGGCAGCCAAAAGAGTAGATTTCCCGGCATTTGGTAGACCCTGATATATCTCTAACAATCAGAAGATCACAAATCATAACATCCAACTGAAATTTTTCTATTCAAAACTTTGCGCTAGTGTTGGGCAACTAAATTTTTTAATGAAACGGGTAATGTAAGATTAACATGTGGCTGCATCTTTGTGGATGCCATGACAAATTTAACAAAAGAGCAGATAAGGAACACTCACAACGAGACCAACATCAGCAACAACTCGTAGAATTAACTCCAAATTTATCTCCTCCCCAGGCTGACCATGAATTAAAACCTGCAGAAGCCATGAAAGTTTGGCATTTATATTGGATAAGAAAGCTATCAATCATGACACAATCCTATAAGATAATCAACATATTTTTAAAAAAACGTAAATTTATTCTTGATAAAGAGAAGTTTCTATAAATGAAGCACATTATCTAGGGAGGTTCTCTACTAACACACTTGCATTAACCTACAGCCTCTGTAGCTTTAAAAACTATAAGAAGCTTTTATTGTCCTCGGAAGCATATATGTGTTGCTATGGCAGTAAAGTAGGAAGAATATACGGTTTTTCTTTCATTATTGTTATTTTTCTTTCTTCCTTTCAGTCTGAATCTGGTAAACATCATCTAGAACTCTAAACTTGAATAATTGATGCAAACCATAATAAGATTGATTCCAATATATAAATAATGCATGAATTATTATTTCTAAATATAATATATTTCTCCATAGACCTCATAATTTGTTGTCTATATAAAACGATACCCATTGTTGGAACAGGTGAAACAGATATTTCTGTTTTCATAAAATTAGTTAACAATATAGATGTCATCTGCATGTAGTAATTCCAAATAGTCGATCCATTATATCAGGGAGGAATTACATTATTACATATATGGTGTAGATATTCTGTTTTCATAAATAACTAAAACACTAGGGCAGGCAACAACAGCATGAATGATCACAACTGGGAAATAGTTGAGCTGCACAGTACTAAAGCACATGAAGATCCACATCAAGATATTGAAGGCATTTCCTTACCTTATCACTATCATCTCTTAACACATTTGTGGTTAATGCCATCAATCTTTTCCTGCGATGCTCTGGTGCTTCTAGCAAGCTAATCTGCCACACAATCAAGATATGAAACTTTAATGCTAAAATGGCAGTAGTGGCAATCATTACCAATATACCTAAAGTACGAAAGCATTTAAGAAATTTTTTTCATCTGAGAACATTTATAACCCTTGTACTATTACTACCATCTCCAACCAGTCCGAACCACCAAGGTAAAGATGCAAGTATCCAAAAACAAAACACTTCTGGAAAATCTACGTGACAGCATAAAATTTGATTCAAATTTTTCATAAGAAAAATTAAGCGTCTCACCCCTCCTTGTCCACCCCTTACAACAAGAATTTCATCGCCTGGTTGTGCTAAATCAGCCAGAAGCTTCCCTCTTTTATGCTTGACAACAGTGCCTGCAACATAAAAAAACAAAGATACAACACAATGTATTTGAACTAAGTTATATTGATCAAACAGTTAGAGAATTCTACATGAAAACTTGCAGAAGGAGGATCAAATTCCGCCAAAAAAAATACAAACCTAGAGGCACAGGAATACGCAAAGTAGGAGCAGAGAACCCATTACGCAACAGAGAATTTAAAACGCCCATAGAATCAACATTTCCGCCGCGCTTTGCATTGAAGCGGCTTTTCGTGTGAAATTCCAACAACGTATCTTTTCCTTCATCCGCATAAATCACTACATCACCACCGTGCCCGCCCATGGGGAGAATAAGCGAGCCATCAAAATCTCTCTTATAAGAGCTTTTCTTCCATGATTTATCCTTCTCTTTTGACTTAGAAGAATTCTGATTAGGCATGCTAAGAATCGTCCCATGGCCTCCATCTCCCGAACGAACTGTAATCAACACCTGATCGAAGTACTTGTGAGGTTCTTTGACAAAGGAATCAGTATTTCGTTGTGAAGCTTCCTTCAGCCTGGCGACTCTGCACTTGAGCGAGTAAGATCTGGAGCTATCATCGCTACAATTACGCTGAGAACACCTACATAACAAAACAGAATCATAGAGATGAATATAGTGATTCTACACGAAAAATATTATGAAGATTGATTTTGAATAATAAAATTAAAGGATAAGCACCTTTGAGGAAGAAGATGACCGAAGAATAACTTACGGTTGGCAAATTGAAGGGTGAGCGAGGAAGAATACGGAAGAGTAGCCATTTCTATTACTATTTCACACCATTATCTACTCAAAAACTCAGAAAAATGAGGAAAAGGCGGGTTCAAGGTTTAGGCTGGGACCGGGTATATTTTGTCTAGGCCCATTTGCACTTGTTTTTAAGCCCAACTATTGAGCCCGGTTTCGTTTTGGTTAATGCTATTGCATTTCTGTAATTCTGTGATTAAAATTATTTAACGTAAAGAGCTGAAATAATTTTCGTCAAAAATATTTATCTGACTAGAACTCTATGATAACAGGGTCAAGGACTAAGCATGTTTATATATAGTTTATAGATTTAAATTAACTAATTTACTTATCCATTATAAATTTTCATAATTCTAAAAGTCATTTATTATTATGGTTTACTATGAAACTGTTTCCACAAATATTAGTCTCTAACCTTGTTTTAATATTACTAATTTTTTCTTTTCAGAAACTTCATTCAATTAGTGATATCAAATTTTATATAGTGGTAAATAAATTTTTAATAGATAAGTAACGAAATTTAGGTAGTATAAAACTCTAAAATTTGATTCATGATTCTTGATGGTAAATGATAAATGTCAATTTTATACAATTTATTGATGTTAATAAACATAATATAATTAGGATAAACTCAATAGCGTAGTTTCACCTATTTTAACATATCACGATTTGATGTTCAGGTGTTATAAACAAAAGGTATTTCCTATCATCCCACGATTCAATATTGTTGTTCCAAAGTCGAAAGATGATATCACAAAATTAATGCTTGCGAGTTTTTATAGGAAAACAGATGCTGCTTGAAAAAGTTAATATCAAAATGAGTTCTAATGTTACTAACATTGAATTTAGATTTTTCTCCCAACCAAAAGCGTCAAAACAAAATTGCCATTTGCATCCATAAAATAGAGTAGCAAAATGAAAAAAAATATACAAATTGGAATGTTTATTTCATTAAAATTAACTCATTCATGAACCACTCGAAGCTAAAACCTACAAAAAAGAAACGTCACGGAACTGCACTACAGTGCATATAACACCCTCTGTTTATGTTTATGTTAATGTTAATGATAATATGTAACCTGTAGATGATTGGAGATGGATATCACTTTTCGGAAAATGAGAACCACCATTTTTCCATACAATACAAGCAGAGAAGAGAACACAGCTTGTATCTTAGCAGCGGATTCTTTTTGAGTTCGTATCTGCAGCAAATTAATTCATAGCCAAAAGTTCTTTTGTTTCACTCAAAATGATCCAATTGGCATAATTGATCATCCAAAATTCCATATATTCTTTCCCCCCAAAACACATGATAGTTCCTTAAAATTGCATACCACCAGTTACCAGTCTAATGGACGTCGTGCATATAAGAAATCTCGAGCATACAAAGATCCATAAGTAAATGAAACCTTTCACATAAAGACTTGGCTTTCTTAATACTTTAAACACCTTACTTGAACATAAATATATGTACAACCACACGACTCCAGGCAGCTTTCTCCTAAGAAGGACAAAAGCATTTCAGTAGTTTTATCATGTATGTGAAATACTGTTTAAAAGAGGTTGCCTAATCAACCTCTCATAGTTCATAATGTAAGGTCTTTACTCTATACCAGCAGGCAAAACTTAAAAGAAATTCAATCTGCTAAGAGTTGAACAAAAAAGAGAGGGATACCTTGCCTTTGCAGGAAAACCCAGATGCCCTAATTTGCAAATTTTACAGATGTCAAGGCATTGGCAAGCATTATCTACCCACATACCCACTAAAACCCTTACACAAAAAACAGATGGATGTGAAGCAACCAGAGTTAATCCCTGCCACTGCCGTTTTGAAACTACTCCAAAAACTAGCCTTGGAGGAAATCCTTCAACGAAAATGGTGAAAGCCCATCCTACAATTTTGCAAATTCAAGGAACAAATATCAATTAAAAAGGGTACAAAAAAAGCACAATTTAGTTAACAGAAGACAACTCCCACTGGTCTGCTAAAAGAAGATATTAGTGAAATTAAATGCAATCATATAATATTAATATAACATCAGACAACCCCGAGCAGTGTTGTTAATAGGCGCCACCAGTCAATGCTGGAGCGCCTCAGAAGCCCTAGGGCGAGGTGCCTTAGCCTTAAATTGAGGCGACGAAGGCGGCACCTCAGTTAATTAGGAATGTAAATCTATGCATTTTGTAAATATGTGAAGACTTTATAAAACAGCATAACTAAATGCAATTAGGTAAGAAAATAGACGTATGATTTTAATTCTCAAATTGAAAAGACAAAATTAGATGCATTTTAAGTGCAGAATTAAAGGGATTTGATGTAAACTAGAAATTTATTCTCTTATTAAGTTCCATTATATTTTTATACCATTATGATTTGAGGGTTTAAAATATTTCTATGTAGCGCCTCATTTAGCTCAGGCAAGCAATTCAAGTAGCACCTCAAGCCATTTGGGGTATTAGCGCCTAGCACTTTTAAAAACACTGAACCCAAGAATACATTCACCCAGAAAATGACTGGTAATAGTAGAGATATACACAGCCACCAGAGAGAAAAGAAACAAATATGCCTTACCTTGCTATGATCTTGATTTAAGTATTGCCTCACAATAGTTGTTTGTTGTATCAGCCTCTCCATTGCTGCGTAGCTTGGGCGGTTTTCATGGCCTTATTCAAAATCGATGAAATAACAGTGAGATCAACAAAAAATTTTACAACATACATAAAGAAATATAAATGTAAATACTACACAAGGAAAAGCGAGAGAACAAACCAAGTATAGCTCTGTTCAAATTATCCGCAACTTGTTGTCGATATTCCAAGCTAAGCAAATGAAACATTGGAGATTTTTCAGGTGCTTCATAAGCTAGCAGAGCCATAAAATCCTGCAGCAATAAGAAAAAAGTTCTTTATTTTCTGACAAAGAACCGAATGCTAGAGTATATACTTAAAAAAGTTTTACTCAGAACATACTTCCAGCTTTTCTACATATTTCTGAACTTTCCCAAACGGTGTTAACTTGGATTGAGCAAACTCTAATGCTTCTGAGCTGCCATATACATATGAAAAAAATTACACAGGGAAAAGAACTCATCATTTTGTATCCCAGTCAACATTACTCACCACTTTCTAGCACAAACAAGCTCAACAAAATGAAGGCTCAGAAGATCAAAATGCAAGTCTTTGTTATTCTCCAGCAACTCATGAGCCAACTCTTCTGTAAGTTCAATGGCCTTGAGTGCATTCCCATCCAGAGCATATTGAGAAATTCCTGGTAACATATGATAGATTTAGGGCCACTACTATCAAGTACACATCTCTATATAATAGAAAACAGAGATTGAGCCACTGTAATTTGACACAGAAACTGAACTGCTCCTGACCACCAAACTTATTAATAGCCATGAAACAAATAGCACTTATATGAAATTCCAACCAGTAGATCTATAGTCCGGACACAAAAAATATTTTGATTCAAAATCACAAAAAAAAATGCATCCAGTTATAACATAATGAAAGCTTTTGAGTCCATGCAAAGCAAGGAGGACAACTTCAATGTGCATATCAGAAGCTACCTGGAATTATTCTATATATATTAGAGTCAAATTGAAAATCTTAACAAATTCAAACATCACATACGTTTTCTTTTCTCCATGTCCTCAAGACAATCTACAGGCTGCTTCATTCCAGTACATGCAAGAAATGACTCTACCGTTTCTTTATAGCAATTATGGACCAAATATGAGAGAACAATATTGTGAATATCATTGTCTTTGATGGCCTGCATACAAATTTGAAAGCAACAACAAAAATTAAGCCGACTTTACGACAGATGAAAATTACAATTCTAAAAAAGAACTTTACGTTAGCAAAGAAAAATAACATCTACAAATCAATAAGAGTAACACCAATATTAACAAAACTACAATTAAGGAATTATATATGGGCGAATAATTTCAGCAAATCACACCACAACCAGCTACGCCGAATTCAAATATAAATCAAACATCAATCAAACATACATTAGATGGATGCAGAAAAACGATTGATTAAGAAATAATTTTTTTGCACAACGATAGAGTCACTCAAAAGGGTATGTATACATTCATGAAACGTGTCCACGAAATATGAATTTCATGTCCTCAAAAAACGTGTCATTATAAAAAATATGGTCCTTGTTCCTATAGTGCTTCCCAAAATTATGTCTTCGTATGCATAAGCTCATTGCATCAATTTGGCTTCACATAATCAGCCAAAAAGAGACTACAATAATCGTATATCACTATCAGCACACAACACCGTAGCTGAAAATTAAACGTTAAAAGTATAAAACAAAACAAAAAAGTTAGGGTTTTGAAAATCAAAGAAGGGATGTAAGCGAATAGACTTAATCTTGCAATTATATAGCAAAAGGAACAATCATGAACTCCAAAACATGATAATGATTCCAGCAATTCATATTCCAAAAGAGAAAAGGAAGAAAAAAACAAAAACACTCACAACTTGCTCATAGTGACGAGGATCGACGTCCATGATCGACGGAGAATTATAGTAGATAATTAACAAATAAGAGAAGAAAGTAAAAGGGTAAACGGAAAAGAGGAGTGGACGGCCGGGAAAAGAAAATCGGCGGTGAGAGGTTGGAGTGTAGTGGAGATGAATCGGATTGGGGATCTCGGATGGATTGTTTTTACGTAGCCAAGCTAAACTGCTTTATTTTATCTAGATGCTCCTATTGCGCTTCTACACGTGCCTCTTATTTTTCTGCGCGCCGTTTCTTTTATTATTAATTTGTTCGGAAACATGGTTGTCACCCTGAATTTTGAATTGTAATATATAGTTTCATGTATTTGTTTAAAATTTGTCATTTTACCCTATTGTGTTGACCTGATTTACTACGTAGATGATCATCAAAACACACGCATGTCAAGTATGTTGGTGAAATAGAAAATGAATAAAAAAAATCCATAACATTCTAATTCTTACCATTCAAAATCCCAAATATATGTTCTACTTCTTTTTCAAAACTTCATATCTATTCTAAATATTTTCTTCAATTAATCATAATATTGTATCAATTTCTTAACCCGTCATTTTCATCTTTTGTTCTTGAATCCGATATTTTTACGAGGGGTAAAGTAACACGTTTTACATAAGTACATGGGACTATCTGTTACATTTCAAATTTCAGGGTGGCAACAACTCTTTTTGAACAAGTTCAGGGAGGTGCGGATGCATTAATCCTTAAATTTATTGTTATCAAATTATTTAATGGTTTATCCCTACAACAGTGTCATGTTCAAAGAGTTCTAATAGAGTAACACCAAAGAGAAGTAATCCATGATTTGATCACTGTAACCAAATATATTTCTTTGTTTTTTTGTATGTTTATTTATTAGAGATAAATAAAGATAATAAGGGGGCGTTTTTCATTGTGGGTGTTTTATACTTATTGTTTATAAAACACTTTTTCAATTTTAGAGAGTTTAAAACACGGAGTTGAAAAGTTTCTGAAAAATGCTTTTAAATAGATCATTACTGGGAGTTATAGTTTAAATTACTGAAATTGACATAAAGTAATAATGATATTGATGACTAAAAAGAGAGTGTCGGGTAAGTTTGGGAATGAAATGTTAAAAAGAAGATTATCAAGGTCAAAATTTCCCCGTAGTCCAATGATGTTGTATGTAAATATCTAGGCAGAGACCCCGAAATAGCACTCTTCTTTTGCTATCACAGCTTGCTCTTTCAAATAAAACATGGCCAATTATGTGAAAGAAATGGCCATGGTTGGATGGACGGATAATGATTGAAGAAACGATAATGGTTGTCGAAGAGAGACAATAGAGATATGGCGTGAAATATGGAAGAAAAATTAAGGGTAGTTTGAGATTTAAAAGTTAAATGGAGATATAATACACAATGTCTTGGTTAAAATCACATTTCACAAAAAAAAAAAGCTAGTAGAAGCTACTTCTGACTTTGTTGTATAATCTATTTACAAACAATTAGTTAAATTTTGAGAAACACTTCTTCTACGTGTTTTTAATCCAAATGTGATTATAAAGTGATTTTCCACCTTATAAACTTTAGGAAACACCCTTTAAATATGCAAAGTTTCAGCTATGTTGACTAAAATTATATTCACGTTTCATAATTGTATATTAATATGTATTTTCAAGTTTTTAAGTAGTGTAATTCTTAAAAAATTAAGTCATCCTGGTTCAACGGGTTGTGATTTGCAATTAACTTTATTTCTTTAACAAAATAGATTGTAATAAATTTATTTTGTTCATAATTTGTGGGTTCGTTTCATTGACGAGAAGAGATGAGCGAACTTTTTTAGCTGGGCTTATGGGCAAGTGCTTTCTCCTTTGTCAAGAATACACATTCTAAAGGTGTATTTATTGATGATTCCGTTTGATTGGTGGGATGAAATAAAATGAAATAAAATTGGAAACATGTCAAATACTATGGAGTTTATGTTTAGACTTCGACATAGGTGGAAAGAGTTATTCCTAGTTTCCATAAGAAGGAATAGCTATGAATGAATCCTAATAGAAATAGTTATTCCATCCAACGTGGAGTATAAATTATTGTACCTTGACATTTTTCCATTCATTATCCAAATCTATTACATTTCTCTAACCAAACGAGTCCCAAGAGTTTACACCGAGACATGTGTATTCATTACCAAACTGAATTGAAGGGAAAATTACTCTTTAAACATTTTTGTAACACGCCAAAAATTTATAAATTTTGATAATGATATATTATTATAATATTAAATGAATGATAAGAAAAAGTTAAAGTTTGGTAATAGTCAAACGGAGCAAAGTTTGATCGTCGGTCAAACTTTGACCCGAAACTATGCTACTTGACACCGAAAATTTCTATAATTATAATTCATGTAAGAAAGAATATATAAGCTATCATATGATCTTATAATTATATGTGCATGTTATTCTTTTACAGATTTAAATTGTGAGATTATAAGACGGTTTAACCGAGGAAAATTGATAAATATATAATATAATTGAACTAGGGGTAAAATAGTAATTTCACAACAAATATTTTTATATAAATATATATATCATTTCCCCTTTCTCCTGCGTATGATCCTCTTCTCCATTTCTTTCATTCCTCTTCTTCTTTTTCACCCATTTCTTTAAAATTCCATAATCCATAAAAACTTCCGATTTCTTCGTTTCGACTTTGAATCATTGTTAGAAATCAATCTCTAAGCCTTATATCATCATCAATTTCATTGAATCAAGGCTAGGAGAAGAGAATTTCAGATTCTAAGTTGTTGATGAATAGTAAACCGAATTGGGGGTAAGTGAAATTAAGGTTCCATTATTATATATCATGATAGATTAAACATATTTAAGGTATATTTAAGTAGTATTTTGATAGAATTAATTATGATTTTTGTAGAAGAAGCTAATTTAAACAGACCAAAGGGGAAAGAGGTGGAAGAAACCCATTGAAGAGTTTACAAGAGGTTTGTATACACTAATTTCAAATTTTCGGTTTTGATGGAAAATTTCCTGATTGTACCTCTGTTTGTGTTTTAATGTTTTCTCATGTTATATTACTCCGATTTGAGCTATTCTTGACTCTATTAATATTAGAAGAAGCTGAATTTTATATGTTCAGAAGAAACTTTTGTGAGTTTCGACTTTCTTCTGCATGAAATTTCCTTTTGAAGTTGATTCATGAAATCTGTTTTTGGGAGTTTTTCAGTTTGTACACTGTTCAGTGTTCTGAGTATAACTTGATCTATATTTGTTGGATTTTTATGATTCTTGTGGCATTTAAAAGCCGAGACATAGGGCTAGGTATTTTAAGAATTAACTTTTTCGATTTGAAGAAGTTTTAATAGAGAAAAATGCAGGGGAAATTAGGTCACGAAATCTGGAAATTTCTTAAAACTTGAATGTTAATTTTATTGTGTTTTATTGACATTTAATGATTGAAAATTTAAGGATTTGAGATCCTTAATACATGAATTTGTGTTGAATGATATTTATTATATCATATTGAAATTATAAGAATTTTTATATATTTATTGCCCTTAGTAAACGAGTAGAAAATGGGTCCGGGTAGAGTATTGTACAAACAATTGAAGCTTTGTCTCTGGAGCTTAGTATCAATATTGTGATTACTGATTTCAGGAGCTTCGGCTTCGGGCCTTGTGCCATTATTAGAAGCTTCGGCTTCGGGCTTTGTGCCGTTATTAGGAGTTTCAGTTTCGGGCTTAATGCCAATCCCAGTATCTAATACCATTAACGATGCTTAGTTTAATTCGGGCAATTATTATTTATGGTTATAAGTAAAATGTTAAAGATGAGTTTTATATGTTTGAATATGTATATTGAAATTTTGAAATGTATTTTCATAATTTTATTTAATCATAAATAAATGGCATTTTATGTTTTAAATGTTTTGAAATTGTAATTAGTGTACACCACTAAGCAAATTTCTTAGCGAGTAGTTATTTTCTACACGCAGATTCAGAAGCTCTGTAGATGGTGTGGATCGAAGTGGTATAAGTGGATCAGCTTAAAGAGTACAAAAAGGGAAAAGATTCAAGGTGGATTATTATTATTTTCATATAACATTTTGGTTTGTGAATAGTGGTATGTACTAGTTAGTGTGAGGAGCGAGAATTGCATTTTAATAATATTTGGAGTTTTTGTATATGAATATTGAAAGTAAATTTGTTAAAGTGTTAATGTGAAATATGGTGATATGATAAGTTACTGTTACCGTGACACTTCCGATCAGGGGGTGTCACACATTTATAACATTGTATGGACGATCTTTGCAAAAATGAAACCGAGTCGGAAAACTGATAGTCACTGATTATTCATCTCAGCAAAAAAAAAAAAAAAAGACTGGCTGCTCGTCATAACGGGTATGTCCTTAGTTAAACCACATGAAACAGGGAATTAGATCTCTATTTTGATACTAGACTTAAGGGGTGTTTGTTTACTTTTTTAACATCAACAGATAAATAGATAGACAGTGAATTGTTCCTATCATTGTGTTTGGTAAAGTTTTTGTAATAGCAAACTGATGTTGATCAGTTCCTAATCCACAGTAGTCATGACCAACGGTGAATTGCTGCTTTTCGTCTCTAATCGCAATCAGATTATGATTATAGTCCGTTAATAGCAAAACAGTGTTTTTTTGTTATTTTGTTTAGCTTAATTTTTTCATTTAAATCCAAGTTGGTTTGGACTAAAAAGTTAAATCGGGTAAAATAATAATTGATGGTTGGGAGTTTTTTTATTATTAATGAAAAATATCTATATTTAGATAATTTTGTTTAGAAAATAAAATCACCTTAAGCTTTGAAATTTTAAAAAAATTGTTCAAAATTTATCATTCAGTCAAGACTATCAATTGGTGTTTTAGAAATGCTTCAGTAGCTCTCATTTGTTGTTTTAGCATCAAACACATAATTTTTTAAGTGCATGATTATGTTGTTTTTATGAGAAAAGAATATCAATAAGCATTTAATAATGGCAATGGTAGACGGCAAGAGTTCACTTGAATCAGATATTATATTTCAATTTCCAAATTTATAATTGGTCAATAATTACAGATCACACACTAGATAAACCTCCATGTGTTGTATTTAAGTGGTGGATTTACTTATACCATTAGAAAATTTTATTTTCCACCTCTCAAAATAAATATATATTTTTACAAGTAGGGGCGGAAAAAAAAAATAATATTTCCAACCACTGGAAAACAATTGAACAAAACGTCGACGTTGAAAGTTCTGATGTATGTATAAAAGGCCGTCCGCGTGCCACGATCCATCAGATAGCCCATCTCCCACGTGGGAAATTCCAAGCCATTATTTCTTTTACATCTCCTTATTATCCACATCTTTTTTTTTTATCTATAATCCCATTTTAAACATCCAAAACTCCACATTATTTTTCCTTCTCAAATGCAAAACTAATAATTACTCCTCCAATTATTTCGTTGATAATTTGCCCCTTTGCAATTTCTACAACAAGCTCATTTCTTTACAATATCAACTCCAAGTTAGCAATTTCATCTCACATGAGATACAATAATTATTGAATATGGGTTAGATGATATCCCCCCCTAAAAAGTATGTTTGATTCCGTGATTGCATTGCACTTACATCTCATATATGATTTAAAATCATATAATCAAGTTCAAGAATTTTCTAATTTTTATTATTCTACGTGGTTCGCCTTTATACTATTTTCATGTTAAATCAGTTCAATTAATACATTTCTTAAAGTGGAAGCATGAGATCCTGAGTTCGATCGATATCAAATCTATTTATGATGAAATTAATTTTAAATTGTTTTCCGGATCAAATGTAGAAATACAGGGAGTGAATAGGATTTTCCTTCATGGAACAAAAAATGAATTTACAAAAAAATTAATTGGTTACATTTAATTATTATTTGGATTCTCCGGATGGCGGAACTCTGTAAATCCATCTCAATACCTAAAAAATGAATGCATTTTCACTTTCTCTCTCTACCTAAACCACATTGGCTATTCTCTGTGCTCAAAATGGCTATGCTTCAGCTCATTTCAACTCACAAGCCCTCGTTAAACCCCATTAACTCCTCTTTCGTAAACCTTAACTTCGATTCACATTCTCAACCTTCAATTCTCCATTGCCGCCGCCGCCGTCGCCGCCGTATTCGACAATCGACTACTCTCAGCTGCTCCGCCTCTTCTTTCCCCGAGAAGCACCACACGAACCATCCGAAACCTGGCGATGTCGTGGAATTACCTCTCTTTCCTCTCCCTCTCGTACTATTTCCCGGCGCAATACTTCCTTTCCAGATCTTTGAGTTCCGGTATCGCATTATGATGCACACTCTCCTTCAGACTGACCTCCGATTTGGTGTTATATACTCCGATGCCGTTTCAGGGACCGCGGAAGTTGGCTGCGTCGGTGAGATTGTGAAGCATGAGCGACTCGTCGATGACCGTTTCTTCCTTATCTGTAAAGGCCAGGAGCGGTTCCGTGTCACTAATATTGTCCGTACAAAACCTTATCTAGTGGCGGAGGTGACTTGGCTGGAGGACAGGCCGTCCGGTGACGAGGATTTGGAGGCTTTAGCTACGGAAGTGGAGACCTACATGAAAGATGTGATTCGATTGTCGAATCGATTGGACGGGAAGCCGGATAAAGAAGCGCAGGATTTGAGGAGAAATCTGTTTCCCACGCCGTTCTCGTTTTTCGTTGGGAGCACATTTGAAGGAGCGCCTAGAGAGCAGCAGGCGTTGCTGGAATTGGAAGATACTGCGGCGAGATTGAAGAGAGAGAAGGAGACTCTAAGGAATACTCTTAATTACTTGAGCGCTGCTTCGGCTGTTAAAGATGTGTTTCCTTCTTCGTGATAAAAAACCGCGAATATTAACGAAGTTAGCGATGATAGTTGAAGCACTGGATTAGCAAACAGAATGTGGAGATATGTATTTAGGTACTCGATCGAAGCTGTAAATTTTGATGTCAACCCGTGTTCTAGTGCTTGTTATATTGTTGACATTTATGAACTGAATTAGATTGCACATAATGAACACTTGTTGATTGCTTATATGATGTGCAATTGCTTGTTCTCCTTTGTGGACTTGTTTGGATGAATTTTTTTCCATTAAATTGAAAATGGATATTTTCGATTCCTGGTTTTTCAGCGATGATAAAATTGACATCCGGATATTTATCTGACCTTGGATTCTAATTTCTTCAGGAAATTATCCTAAGGCGTCTTTGAACAAAGGCTCTTTACTTCGTGCAATGATTTCTTTTATCTGTTTATAGGGAAGATGAGTAGCAGAAGGTTAGAAACTACTGACTGAAATCAATTATGATTTTGATTTTTGAAATGTACCAATGCTGGTATTAATGAGTAATATGTTTCCTTTATGAATATTGATATATTTGCAATAGCTATAGAGATATGTGATTGTACTATTTTTCTGTGGCTGGAAGAATTTGCAATTTGTATTCTACTTTCTGTGTGATGGTCACAGGAAATATCATTGCATACTTCAGATGGTTCTTGTTTAGTGAAATTCTTTGATGGGTTTGATGATCTAACCATTTAGAATGTCAGTGTTTGTGTCTAGAACGTATCATTTGTAGAACAATCATCATATCTGACTGGTAAATTCGGTGATAGAATTTGGTGATAGAATTTGTCTAAATTCGGACTCACATCAGTGGTGAAACATCTTTTGAAAACTGTATGCCCTCTCTTTAATGTTACAATACCATTCACAAGAATATTAGAGTTCTTCTAAGTGTGGTTTCACATCAGTTACGGTATAAAATCTGGAAATGAAATCATATCATAGGGTAGTGGGACATGAGGAAGACAAGATAGAGCCAATTACCTGACTCCTGAACCGTCCCGTAGCCATGTAGACAGAATTTAAAGATGATGAATGACTAGATAATGATATATGCCTTTTACATCATGTAGACATACAATAGAAGCTGCATTCGAACAATTGGTGCGTGTTGGATCTTGCTGTTCTGTGATTTTACAGCTTTCTGCGGTGTATTTCTGTAATCTGATCTTTCTGGAAATTAATGGGTATAGAAGCAAGGATGCAGATGTGTATTGTGGGCACTGTGCACTTTATGCCATGTTTATTCTCCCGCTGTTTTCTTCTATCGTACTATGAATCTTATCATTTTTCTCCCGAATTTTCATTTGTTCACTTCTTAGTATGTTATTAATGTGTAAACGGCATATTACTGGGCAAAAAGGAATTTGCATTCCACCGTGAAATAACCAAATCCCTAAACTTGGTTAAGGTACTAATAAGTAGTTAGGTCACTGAAAGAATAGCCGATTAAGTTCTCAAAAAAAAAATGTTACTGAGTTTGTGACCATGAAAAAAATGGGCCTGGTGACAGAAAGTATAAAGCAATTTTATTACCTGACTGATGGGTAGTTGTATCTGTTAGGAATGTTTGGATAACAAGACTTTTTGAAATACAAGATGTGGTCAACATTGTTACCACTTATTTTACTAACAATGAAATGCTCACCCAGCAGAAATCTTCACATAAACCCATTTTACAAAGAATGAATCGCCAAGCAACTGATATCTTTACAGTATTCCTCAATCTAAACCGGTCTACTTTAGGTGGCGAAACATTCGAAGTGTATGTACGATCAAGATCGCTTGAAGCTTTACAGAATCCATTCACTAATAAGAGATTTCCAGTTGCTGGACTTCCCATTGGAGCTTTTCTTCGCAACAATTTCCATGGTGGTAGCATTTGCGAAACGCTGCATGAACAAAAATGAACTAATTTTAGTCTTATCTCAAGGAACTATTGACAACTATAACATTTGCAAATTACACCACCATTTGTTCCAAATGAAGAGGAAGCTATTAAATTACATGCCCACTTCAAACATAGCATTTGTTTGCCTATTTATTATAATCCAAACATAAACTAAAAAATCATAAAAATGCAGAATGTACCTTGAGACAAATGTTTCTTGCAGTGTCACATATTGGGTAGTCATGAGGGCAACAATGAATCCTATCCTTGCAACAAACCGCAGAATCCAACGCACAACATTTCCAAGAAAAGCAAATCCCGAAAATCCTTTGAGCACAACAACAAGTTTCCCCTTCTCCGCAAGAAGTTAAAAAATCACATTTCGTAGGCCCCGGAGAAGGAGAAGGGGGCGGATTTGGACTAGTCTTCTTCGGATACGAAGCAAGCATGTTTATACCACAAATCCCTCGCGAACTTCCACTGTTTCGCAACATATGCATATAGCCGCTCATTCCCCAGCTAGCTCCCCAAGAATTTTTCACAATCCAATAATCCACCCCATCTTCAGACCCGTACCCTACAATCAGTACGGCATGATCCAAAGAAGTTGAACACGGACCAGTAAATATCCCCTGTCATTCAGATTCATTAAAATTTAGCACTTCATCAAGTTAAGCTTTCTTAAGATTAATTATACCATACCGAACATTAAGAACCAACCTTCGAGTAAAGCTGAAACGCCCTTTCGCTGCCACATATACCAACACTAACGGGCTGAGTTGCGACGGCTTTCAGTAGCTCTTTCTCATTGCTCGGGGGCACATCAGTGTATCCGTCAATGGTTACAACGCGCCTTTTTAGCTGCATTTTTTTACATGTGTGAATTAGAAAGAATCAAAGAACTAATGGCACGAAAGATTAGATTTATTGTAAGGAATGAATTTGTTACTTTAGACTTGTCGCAGGATTTTTGCCGTGCTTGATATGGATAATCGTTTTCAGTGTCAATACCATTGTTGTCGATGACAAATTGGAAAGCGTAATCCATAAGTCCGCCATTGCAACCGCTGTTGTAAGATTTGTCGCAATCAATTAGCTCTTGTTCAGAGAGGCTAACAAGTGACCCTGTAACTATCTTGTTGATACCTTCAATTGCTCCAGTGGCCGAAAAAGACCAGCAAGCCCCTGTTGAATTCAATGAGCATGCCAAAATATCATTCTTAGTTCTCATTTTTCAACATATATGGTTTTTTTGGATCAAGGAATTTAGACTTCATTTAATTCAATTCAGTACAAAAGAATACGAAAAACATCGGGTTCCTATCAATTTTATCCACCTAAACAATATCTAAACCGAAACTCGCATCAGCGTTACACAAATTTATTTCCTGAACAGAAATAAACTCTCAAACAAGATAGTAATAGCTTCCATTGCAATAAGGTTGACTTAAATGGACAAAATTATCATGTCTTCTTAATGTAGGAGAAGCAATCCAATATAAAGGCAGTTTTTGGGATAAAATAAAATCAAACTAACCACAGTTGCCTTGGTCTTTGACTTTAGTGACAGCCCCTTCCTTTCTCCAATCAATCGAATCAGGAACATTGCCAACAAAATCAGAAAACCCAGAAATCGATTCATTTCTAACGCCAAGATTCAAAAAAGCAGCAGCAGAAAAACCCAATCTAGAACTCTTGAACTCATGGTGAGTGAGATCAGCAAAGGCATTGAGAGAAAGGGAATAAGAAGAATTGGACAACTCATTATGTTTTCGGACATATTCATAGTTGTCCTCGAACACTTTGAGTCTGTGAAGCTTCTCTTCATCTGAGGCATACGATTTCCCATGTTGTTTGGACCAGGTCTCGAAGAGCTGGGAGATGTCTGAAGAAGAAGAAAATGGAATAGAAAGGGAAGAGAAAAGGAGAAGAAAGACCAAAATAAGATTGAGAGACTCCATGTTTTATGGAGCTAATGAGATTTTGGGGGTTATTTGTGGGTTTTGCTTGGTAATAAGTGGCTAGATTAAAGGATAGCCAAAAAACTATTGACAAAGGTCTCCTTTTGTATGCTGCAACTTTTCTTGGAAAGTATTGAGTTATTATTCATTACTATTAAAGAAAAAGTGTACAGAGTGGCGGTTTCTACAATAGATGAGAACCAAATATTAATTGGTTTGGAATTTAGATCATTAGTTATGGCCTTATGCGCCATTTTATTGGTGAGAGATTGCACGTGATTGAATAACCCTAGTTTTTTTATTTTAAAAATAGATTAAATGTGATTTTCTTTTTTGTGTTTTATGAAAAACACTTACCATGGAAACTTCAAGTACTCCTACAATGACAATAATTCTCTATTCAAACATTTGACTCCGTTGTCCTTTCCAATTTCAATAGTACGGACGCAGCAATAAACCTTTACAAATCATAACAATTAGGGGGAGTATGGCCGTGCTTTTCCAAGTTACTTTTTTCAAAAGTTCAATTTTTAAACTTTTCCTGTAAGTGATCAGTTTGTTCCTAATCAAATAGTACGAGAGATCAAAATGTGTAGTTTCAAGCTAAAATATGAAATTTTATAAAAAGTTTGTGAAAGCGATTTATTGTGACAACAGCTTGAAAAGCAATATCAAAACCCAGATAAACAAGATTAATAATGCTTTAAGAAGCACTAAACCTTTGATTGATCACTTTACAGAGCACATTGTTGGTTTTAACAACTCATAAATACACAATCCTGCAGAATAATCACTATGAATCCAAATTTTCCTAAACCTATATATACATTCCGAAGAGTAATACCGAACATCGGAGGATCGAGTTGCATCTTTATTTTCTTCAGTAGATGGACTAATAAGCATGATTTGTCTTAAAAACTTTGCAACTTTGCCTTTCAATCTTCTTTTAACCTGCACTTGTGTTAAGTAGAACAAACAGCTTCAACCGATAGCTTCTTCAACTTATTAGGACAAGGGTCAGCACCAAAGTTATTGCTGGATACTGCAACCACACATCTCTCTTTCCCAACACATTTCTGAATAACACAATCATTCTCACATATTTATAAATTTATTCAACAATGATTTGCCCAAGTATCATAATTTTTCAACAATCTTACCTTCTCTATAACTGAATGCGTGTCTGGTGCATGACATGTTCCTTGCCGGAAACTTCCACAAGCTCCCATAGGATTACCGAAACTCGCAAATTTTATAGCCGATATGGACTGCCCTGCTGAACAATGCAAGTGAACCTTAGCCTCGTGTAGAGCTGATGGTTCCGTACTATAATTCTCTATATCTGGCTGGTGTTCATACACATCAGCGCAAACACATACTTGAGTTCTCTTTACAAGACTTATCTTTGATGCATCCCCACCAAGTTCTTCCAAAACAACCAGTAAATTTTCTGTAGGCTTTAACCAAGACCTTGGAACATGATACCTAAGATAAAAAATTCAGTGATTCCGCTATTATGGATCAATGTTAACAAAATTTAGGTGGCTAGATGCATCATGGCACCCTGGATTTTCAAAAGTTTTAATTGACCCCCTGAACTTGGCAAAAATGCAACAGTTTGTCCTTGATGCCACGTGTCAAATTATAGTTGGTTTGATCTTTCACGGATGTCGTAATTTTATTTTTACTCTGCCCAACCAGAAGTTGACACGTAGCGTTGAGGGATAAATTGATACACTTTTGTTAAGTTCAGAGGGCTAAGTAGAACATATGAAAGTTCATGGAGGCATCTGATGAAAATTTGCCAAGTTTAGGGGGATCTTGATGCTATTTAGCCAAATTATTTTGCTGAAAATACCATTGCTGCGTTGGTTTGCCACAGCCAAGCTGGCATTTTGTAGGCCTGAAAGTCCCATTGTAATTGCATTGGCTACAGTCACCCTTTGCATAAGCCATCCAGTATCTCCCAATGCTCTTTCCATTCACCCAAATATGGCCCTTCCCCATGCTGCTCATATCCAAACCTAATGGCTCATTTCCTAAAGGTGCATTGAAGTACGCCTGGAAAGCTCCAACAAAATGAGTACTAAACTTTTTTATACAACTGTTGTATTATCATCTTCTTCCTTACCTTATGCCACCTCAATGTCTGCCCTTGACTATAAGATAGGGCCCAATTAACAGACAATGCACCATTTGGAGACGCAATATTCATCGCCTCTCCTTTTAGACCAACCTATTTACAAAAAAAAAGTATTTCATTAGAACTAACTTAAAAAATATTTGACTTTAATTCAGAAACACTAACAGAACAGTGTGAAACCTGGTAGGACCATTTCTGCCATGTTAAGTCTTTCTTTCCTTGCTTAAGGCCTTCGAGGATAACTGGACCCGTTATACCAGTTTTCCGCATCTCAAAGTGCAATCCAACATTCTTGGACAAGAACGAATTAAGTCAGTTTTCGATTCAATGACTCTTACTATCTAAACAGATTGAGAAAGGCAAAAGGAAACTAACCGGTAATCCAACAGCTACACTGAGTAATGCAATTTTATTTGTTCCAGCGCCCAAGTTTATTGGCGCTGTGAAGGTGAATTTTTTGCCCTCTGCGTTTCCGAAGGCTGATCCTGTAATTATATAAGGCAGAGCTAATGTGCTAAGGGAAAAGGAAATGTGTAGTAAAAAATTCTCATCAATTGGCAAAAGCTAGTATAGAAAACATACCTGAAAACTGGCCGTTTATGAACACAAGAAGACCATGGCCTGCTGAGTGGACAATGAGGCTAGGCCATTTTCCACCTGTTAGGAATGCTTCTGATGGGTTAATGTCAACACTGTTAAGAAAATAATACTAATTACTTCACTTATTTTAGTTATTATCACAAAATATTATCCACGTCAAGGTAAAACGTAACATATGTTAGACATTAATGGACCCAATGGAGTATAAGACTGCACCTGGTCAAATACCACAGATAGTCACTATTATCTCTGGTGACATTTACTTGCTCCAAAAGCCCACGTGTCATTATCCTTGAATTATCCATTAGAGAAGATACATCTTCTTCATAAGTCTGCCAATCGTATAATAAACAGCCACTTGGCAACATCTGCTTATGTGAAGTTTGAGCTCCAACCTGCACAATAAGTCAATAACTGAAAACAATGAGCAACCTGACTGTACAAAATAATCTCTAATAGTAACTATTAGTGAAATCATTTATTTACCCTTGCAGTGTTAAATACAGCATTCCTGCAATCAGGTAGGATGCTAATGGACCAAGGAGGTAAGTTATAGTGCATGTTATTGAATTTCACCCTTGCCTTCGAATTTGGATGGAAATTAGCAAGGAAAGCAGCACAAGTTTTCCCAGAAGAAAATACATGAGCCTGCAAAACAAGGTTTACATATGAACAATGGTACATGTTATTTAAGATTAGAAATGAATAAAAAAAACTTAATGTTAGAAAAGGCGGACCTGATGATAGGCTCCTAACGAAATTGTCCTAGCATCTGACGAAACCAAAGCAGGTTCGCATAACTTAATAGCTTTGTGAAGATCTTTCAGATGACCATATTTACGATCCCTGATCAAACCTGAACCAAACAGACAGTTAGCTGGAAATTACACTTACAAGAAAGAGCACGCATGGCAGAAATGGCCAACAACGTTTACCATATTCATCAATGGGGGCATCATAGTCATAACTAGTTGTAATAAACGGGCCTCCAGCAGAGCGTCCGAAATTGGTTCCTCCATGGTACTGTAGATGAAAAACAAATAAGCATTATGCCTGAAGAAGATTTTTGTTTTTAAAACCATGAATTACAGTACTTGGGGAATCAAACCATGTAGTAATTCATATATGAGCCGCCCTTTTGTAAAAAACGAGCAACTGCAAATGCCAAATCTTCAACTGGTCGTTGATGGACCGTGCCGCCAAATTCTGAAAACCTGTATCCAAACAAGAGAACAAATAAAACCCATTATTGTGAACAAATTAAAATAATTGCATTGCACGGATTGCTATTTAGTATTTACCAGCCACTCCAAGCTTCAGTCCACATTGTAGGTTTGTAAGGTTTGTTGGGAGTGAAATAATCACAGTAAAAGCCATTACATGTATTTATCTGAACCCAAATTCAATAGTTAACAGCAGTTTCAGATTTACGAACTGAAAAGGTTTCACAAAGGCTTGGTTATTGAAACTGACCACAGGATCTGGTGCATCATCTTGCTTGCACATAACCCATGGAACTCCCGTATTTAATCCAACTGCCATTTTTGCAGCCCAGTTTGTATATGAAAGACCGGCCGATCCCAGAGCTTTGCTCTCTGACCCATACTCGTTCTCAATCTATACAATTTAACATTCAGACAAAGAATCAAAATCTAAATGATATTTAATTTAGAATATTCTAATGGGTGAATGCTTATATACATACAACATTTGAAGTTAAATGGTGTGATAAAAATACCTGAGAAAGTATAATAGGTCCACCTTGTGATGCATATAGATTTTCATTTTTCAGCATCTCTACAATCTTTTGAGTGAATCCTTGCATAGCCGCCTGAAAAAGTCAGAAACATTTTGAAAAAGGAAAAGTTAAAAATGCCAATTATTTTCATGTTAGAAGTTACTTTTCTTTTTAGTAAAAAAAGTAGAGTAACATCAACCTTGAAAGGACCATTATCCGTCCTGAAGCTAATACCAGGAACATATTTCAGCCAAACAGGAAAGCCCCTGCAAAGTTAAAAAAACAAAGAGGATCAATCAATCAAAGGATTTCACCGTTGACATTTCAAAAGAAAATTCGTTAAGAATCTTTAAATATATAGCAAATTTGAGGAAAAAAAGGAAAATTATGTACCCAAAATTCCATTCTGCACAAACATAAGGTCCGATGCGCAGGTGAGCATATAGCCCCACTTTCTGAATTGTCTTGATAAATCGTACAAGGTCATACCTCCCCGAAAAATCATACTACATTTTAACATTGAGCAATAAAATTCAAATTTGAAGCACCAAAAATGAAGTAGAAAAATGGACAAAAATGGAGATCTAATTGAAAAATACATTGCCAGGAGAAGGCTCATGAACATCCCAGAAAACGTAAGTATCGATAACATCTAACCCTCCATTTTTGGCCTTGACAATAAGATCTTCCCACATCTACAACCAAAATGCACAATTTCTTGATTAATTCTTATAGAAGAAGAAGAAGAAGAAGAAGAAGAAGAAAAATGAAAATTACCTGAGGTGTGCTTCGAGGATAGTGAATGGAACCGGAGATGAGAATTCTCCTTCGACCGTTGATGACAATGGCTTTCCTATCGTATGTAACAGTACACTGAATCAAATTGGAACTCGTCAATAAGACCATCAGAAAAACGGTTAAAAGCCTGGAAACTGAGTTAGTTTCCATGTCTCCGGCGAGAGATAGAGGTTGGAGGGAAGGGAAATTGAATGGAGAATACTAATAGAGATCGATAAATTGAAGTGAATGGAGTGTGATCTCTGAAATTACTGTTACTAATTTAGTAGTCTGCCACACTATCCGCCATTATTGATTAAACTCTACAAGTACCGTTGCCCACACTATTTTTCTTCTTCTTCCTCGCTCTTCCTTTCTGTCTTCTTAAATACAATCATTATATAACAGTGTTATCCTACTTATGATTCCGGCGCATTTTATCAAAATTTCAAAAAAAAAAAGATATTTTATTGTTTCTTTTTTTTATTTATTTTTTTTTTGATAAATTCTTTGCTTTACAGTTAAATGTGTATAGATTTATGGAGATATTCTCGTTCTATCTTAAATTTATAGATTTACTTGTAGTCAAAGTTGGACTATTTATAAACCGGCAGCCAAAATACAACTTAATAATATGAACTAAAATAAATATATTATTGTAATCAACTTTTAATTTTTAGTTATTTCTTTTTGTCCCAAAACAGCAAATTAACTAATGAGGAGAAATGGAGAATAGTGTGGCTTATAACAGTTGCAATTGATTTATTAATTCTAAACTATGAAAAAGGAAAATTGATAAACAGTTTGTATTGGTTGTATAATTAATGCATAATATTTTGTTATTTCACTGAACAATGCATGGTAGTATTTTGGTTGGTAGTACATAAAGGAAGTCAAAAACACAAACACGACACCGAAAGATACTATATATGTTAGCAGCAGGAAATTCCTTGGCGCTGCATCGAGATGTACAAGAAGAACAGGTTGCGCCAGCTCGATATCGTCAAGAATTCCTGATTATTGCATGAGAACAGGCCCATTTTCGAAGTATTTTTCCCTTCCAATATTTTTTCTATTGGAGCTTCCCTCATTCCTTTTATCAAGCATAATGATGCGAATCGGGCTTTTATGAGTTCGAATACGCAACGTCAAGCAGTTCCATTTTTTCGGTCCGAAAAATGCATTGTTGGAACTGGATTGGAACGTCAAGATGTGCAATTTTGTCCGATGACGGCTTTTCGTTTGTGTAAATTATAATATTATGAATTTGACCTTTTTTATTTGTATTCTTTTTTGTGAAAGAGGAAAACCCTGAAAATTGTATAGATGATCTTTTTAGGGAACTGCGTGTCAGCACTCAACATATAGATATTACTGTAATCCTTGCTTGATTTATTTGTATTAGGTTCTAAATAGTAAATATGAATTTTATTGAATTGTACAAGTTAAAAGTTAGTAATATTGAACTAAATTGAATAAAGAAGGAGTCTACAAATAATTTTGTATGTTTTGTTTGTTAACTTTGAAATAGTAATTTAAAGCTTTTAGATATTTTGATTAAGAAAGTATTAATAACAGCAAGAAATAATAACTGCAAATAATTTCGAATAATAACAATAAATTTAAACAAACACGGCTAAAGATGTTTATAAACCCTTCATTTTTTAAGGAATTCAATTCATTTCATTTGTTATAATATTTGTGAACTTTGTATGCAAAATGAAATGAATTAAATTGGATTTTCTCACAATTGATGTTTCAAATACACCTTAAATTTCAATAATTGTAACTTGTTTTACTGTTAACTGTAACCTTAATCTAATGGTTTTTTAAACTTAGAAGGGTTTCACTAGTACTATCAACTATTAAAGCGGATTGGTTGGCATAAATACACCTTGATTTTTTTCCTAGTTCTAGCATCAAATCAAGAAATTAATTACAAGAGTAGATTAGGTTGATAATTAAATACAATAATAATTGAGGAATAAACTGAAAACTTTCCTAATAAATAAATAAAAGGCCATTTTATTCATGCTAAACTTTATTTTCGGAAGAGTCCTATCAATCTTAATTTCTAATATTATTAATTATATATGCAAATATGTTGAATTTGTTGAAGAATAGAGGGAATAATTTAACAAATCTATAAAATGTTGCGGATAATATAAATATTATTTGGTCAAATCTATAAAATGTTGCAGATAATATAAATATTATTTGGTCATATCACCCATATATTTATAAAAAACGATCAACAATTAAGTGAATTAATTTTCAGAAAATATATTACAATAAGTGAGGTGATTTTCCATCACTATTGATTATAGTTGGAACAAAATTAGTTGAATTATCGATTGTTACAATCACAAAATTAGATGATGATGATCAAGGATCAAATCGTGACTTCTTCAAATATCCTTTTAACTTTAAAAATAATAAGTTATTTGAATAAATATATTTGTTTACACAAATAATAAAAAAGGATCCAATATATATCGGTAACTCCTTAAACTTGTCCTTAAACATTTATTTACCTTCTGAATTTTTAAAACTTTCAAATAACCACTAAAAAATGTAAAGTACACACTAATTTGCCCCCACAATACAACATGTCAATTTCTAGTTGAAGAAAGAAAAATGAATCTTCAAAAATTCAAATAAAGCAAAAACTGATACGAGACATTAGGGGGCAAATTACTGCACATTTCACAAATTGAGAAAATATTTAAAATTTTAAAGTTTTCAATTTAATAAACGTGTTCAGGTTCAATAAAATGATTTACCGCTCATTTGTGATCAGAATTTATAAAGATCCAAACGTGTCAATTTTGTTTATGATAGGCGGTGTGATTTTGCAGTGATGGCGGAGTGGCAACGGCCAGACACCACGTGAGAGGTGGACATATGAAAATATATGTTTGTTTAAATATTCATATACAAGCAAGCAAGGTTTTTCTACAAATTTGTAGGGTTAATTGAATATATAATACGTGAATTATTATTGTCTCAATTTATACCTGAATTTCATTTTTATCATTATTATACATAAATTTGTATCTGACCTTCTATTATAGTAGATATGATTTAATATTGTTTGTAACACATCACCATTTTGACCATAAAAATCTTACTATATTTTGAAAAATTATAACCTTATCTAATTACAAATCATTTTTTATCATGTGTAACCAAATACAAAACAAATAGTAAAAACATTTATACAAACATATTTTATAGACATGAAATCTTTCATGGTTATTATTTAAATTTCTTTTATTGAATAAAAGTTTTGAATAAACCTAACAACAAAGTATATAAAAGTGATATCACGTCCATATCAATTTTGTAATATTAAAGATTTCAGAAATTTATTAAAATTCATAAAATTGTATAAATTGATTTTTTTGTACATAAAGTATAGTTGAGATCCCACAAATAATTGAGTTCAGAATTGATATCTACTCCTTGGATGTACAAATAAATGACTAAATCTATATAATTGAATACAAATCGAAAGTTCCAGACTGATAGGAGTAAAAAATAATAATTAAAATACTACATGTTAAAAAAAATAATAATAATAACGGCTGATGATTACAACTATTCAACTTTTTTTTTTTTACTTAAAATGAGCAATTTCATAAATCAAAACAAGTCTTGCATCCTAAGGCAAGGTAAGGTAAAAGGAAACTCATTCCACTCTCCCCTATACATCGAGGAATCGGCAACTCGAACTAATCTATGAATTAATTGATTCACAAATCTACGAACACGCATAATTTTTATATCTCCTATTTTAAAATTAACATGATTATTCAAATAACTTACAATAGATATAAAGTATCAATTTGAATGCTAACTTTATTTCCATTTTATTGTTTTAACCACTATAGAGCTTCACGGCAACACGAGGCCTCTACTATTTCTAAGTCTCCTCTTCCTTCTAATATAGCGTTCCGAGCAACAATTATTTGTCCCGATACGGATCGAAGAATACAACCATGTCCTTGTTACCATCACCAAACAACTATTCAACTTTGTTATATATGGGGAAAAAATATTTGGTTATTTTAACAATTTAATAATATTCATATAGTTAAATACTCAATTTAATTAGTATTGTGTTCAATTCTTTACATAATTAAAGGAAAGAATAAAAAATAGACTATAAAATTCTAATTCAGTTAAATACCATTACCTGTTATGCATTATTATTATAAATAATAATTATTATTATATTTCTTGTAAATGATTACTTAAATCGATAAAATAATGTCATGTATTTTTATAAGGTAAAGTATATGATATTAGTAGGACTCAAATATGTTGTTTATTATTTTCATACCGTCAAAATACTTACATATTATAAATAATCTGTTATATCAAATCAAATGTGTTATAATGAAATGTCACTTACAAATTTATGTATGATAGTGGACAAAAATAAAATTCATGTATAAAATTAAGAAAATAATGATGTTTTAGTAATATAAATGAAATTAATCCAAAATTTGTATCCCACGTGTTTTTGAGAAATATGCTTTGAGCATTACTCAGATCCAGCTCTTATTTTCACTTTTTATATTTTAATCTTAATTTTAACAAGCTTTTGGATTAATTAATCACATCGTTAAGCTTTTATTGACTCTCAGTTAACAAACTTGTGTTTTTTACTTTATTCGTTCACTGACCTCTGCTTTAAAAGACAACTGCCTTAGCTGTTTAGGCGGGGTTTTTAGAATACCATTACAATTTTATATAATCGGGTAGTCCAAGACGATCTAAGCAAAAAGTGTTGTTAAATCATAAAAAATTATTATCAAAGTTCAGAAAAGTATTGCAAAATCCTAGAAATGTGTCGCAAAATCCAAGAAAAATGTTATTACATAAATTTTGATTTTATTATATAAAAATCTTAGGCTTAATGCATCGACACTCCCCTGAACTTGTTTAAAAGGGGCTGTTGTCACCCTAAACTTTCAAATGTGACAGATAGCCCCATGTACTTGTCTAAAGCGTGTCACTTTACCCCCTCTTAAAAATATCGGCTTCAAGAACAAGAAGATGAACACGACGGGTCAAGAATCGATACAATATTATGATTAATTGAAGAAAAATTTAGAATAGAGATGAAGTTCTGAAGAAGATGAAGAACATATATTAAGGATTTTGAATTGTAAGAATACGAATGTTATGGATTTTTTGTATTTATTTTATATTTCACCAACATACTTTACGCGCATGTATTTTGATGATCATTTACGTAGCAAGCCAGGTCAACAAAAGGGGTAAAGTGATGCGTTTTAGACAAGTACAAGGGGATATCTGTTACATTTCAAAATTCAGGGTGGTAACAGCCCTTTTTGGACAAGTTCAGGAAGGTGTAGAGGCATTAAGCCAAAATCTTATGTGTTAGTTAAATTTATTATTCTAATTCATTATTTAATATTAAAAAATTGAAAATAATAATCTTTCAAATCCCCACCTAAGTCCCGATTAATCATCACTTAGATTCCCAGAGGCTCTAACTGCCCGACTTGCACCTAGCATCTTTTTAACACATTGTATATGACCACTTGTCTGGTGATTTTTTTTAAAATGGTCTCACTATTGAGGTGTTATTTGATCTCACCCTTGTAATTTTAACATGTGCGAGGGGGATCAAAATCTCAAAACATCACAGCATGTCATTATCTGAAAGCAAATTTCACTTCAATAGTCCAGAAATATTGTATAAACTCTCCGTAAATCATTGAAACAATTAATCATTAATTGTTGTATCAGTAAGTTCCTTTTATAATTAAGTGCTTATTTTGTAGCATTAGATGGCTGGGAATATTTTTTTGAGAGTAGAAATTTAATTTATCATCTCGACTTCCATTACTGAAGATGTATCACTTCATCAAACATTTATTATCGATTATAATAGTCATTGCTCTAAAAAATTGAACCTGTCAAGAATGTTGCAACTGCAAAGTTATTTTTTTTATAAAAAGATTATTATTAAGTTTTAAACACAGATTTTAGTTTACAAAATAGAAATACAAGCAATTGAAATAACGATTTCATCACCAAGATTAAGGTAACAATATAGACTAATATGCAGTATTTTAAAAGGGGCTATACGCTAGTCGAGTGGTTAGAGTCTTCGGGGATCTAGATGGGGATTAATCGAGGATTAATCGGGTCTAGACGAATTAGTATTTTAAAATATTTAATATTCATTAATGAATTAGAATAATAAATTTAACTAACAAGTAAATTTTTATATAATAAACTTAAAAATTCGTGTAACAGCATTTTCTTGATTCTGACGATACTTTTGGCAACACTATCCTAGACTTTGATGACATTTTCTGGTATTTGATGATACTTTTCTGGATTTTAACAATTTTTTTCCCTTTTACAGCCCGATTATATAAAATCGTGGCGGTATTTCAAAAAACACCGCCTAAACGACTGGCTTGATCGTCTTTTAAAACAAAGCTAATATGACATAAGTCTTAGTTTAATGATTAAGACTGAAATTGTAATCTTAGATGTCACCAGTTCGATTTAACATTTGAAAAAAAGTGAAGTGAAAATTTTTCATTATTGATATTGCAATTGCACAATTTTTTTGAAACAATATACACAAATAATCAACATATAATTGTACATATTTTGCCCATAACAATGTAATATATACACTCACTGTAATATAACATTGTAATTTGAAATATGCTTTATCACAGAAAAATCATTTTGCCAAACAACAAATAAGTAAAAGAGTAGTTCTCATTTAGTTCTCCGTATATGTTTTTATTCTCGTCATATATTAATAAATAATTACTTTATTGTTTCGTCGTGTATTGTAATAGAAACCACTATTTTAGTATTTTTTTTTCTTTATATAATGACAGCTATTTTAGTAAAATTGTAAGTTAGTGGACTCTTATATCAAGTTCTTAATTTCATGTATTATGGTATTAGGGATTGAGAAGTTGATACAATCTTATTGCTATAGTAACATTATTTTTTATATACAAACAAGGTTAAATATATACTTAGTATCGTAATTTAGCATAATTTTGTTTTATTGTCTCGATTTTAAAAAATGTCTATAAATTCCTCAACGCTCTGAATATCATGTGTCACAATCTGATTCAAAAATGAACATTTTAAAAAATTAAATTAATAACAATATGAAACGTGAAGATATACTAAAATTTAGGAAGTTGGTGGAGCAATGCAAGCTCAGACTTAAATCATGTCAAATGAAAGGTGATGTATTTACCAAAAATTTTAGAGTTACGGGACAACTACGGGACGAAACACACATGCAAAGCCTTGTGCTTAGGTAATGACAAGCATTTTTTTTTGTTATTTGTGTAGATATTGTACTTTTGTTATGAGTTGAGATTATGATGCGTTGGTTCTTCTTATCCAACCAATAACCTGTCTTTCTCCATTTCCTTTCTTCTTTTTTTCCGGCTTAATGCATTTGCACCTCAAAATTTGTCCAAAAAAAGCTGTTGCCACCCTGAACTTTGAAATGTGACAGATAGCCCTCTGTACTTGTCTAAAACGCGTTACTTTACCCCCTCGTAAAAATATCGGTTTCAAGAACAAGAAGATGAAAAAGATGGGCTAAGAATCGATACAATATTATGAATAATTAAATAAAATATTTAGAATAGAGATGAAGTTTTGAAAAAGACGAAGAACATATATTAAGGATTTTCAATTGTAAGAATTAGAATGTTATGGAATTTTTTTATTCATTTTCTATTCCATAACATATACTTCACGTGTGTGTATTTTGATGGTCATCAACATAGCAAGCCAGGTCAGCACAAGGGGATAAAATGACGTGTTTTAGACAAGTACAGGAGGCTATCAGTCACATTTCAAAGTTCAGGGTGGCAACAACCCTTTTTGAACAAGTTCAGGGGGTTGTAGATGCATTAAGCTTTTTTTTTCCAGTATTTCTTTGAATTTGACCATCGTTTCAATTTTTCATCTACATATTCAAAGCCTAATCTTTTCAAAAAATATAATTTTATTAAAAAAATTATTTTAAACTTGGCAAAATTGCACTCGCTGATCCTCTCGATGATACGTGTCAATTTTTTATTGATTTAATTTTTCAAGGGTATGAATTTTTTTTTTATTTTTCTCACTTCAATCAGAATGTGACACTGAATGGGCTTGCAGGTGCATTTTTATCAAGTTTCCGGGGTTGATAAAGGTCTGTCAAAGTTAAAAGCAACATATAGTAAAACCTCGATAAAGTAGTATTCGATAAAATAATATTCTCGCTAAATAAATATTTTTCTCCAATCCCTACTTGGACTAGTTATATTGAAATAATATTCTCGTGAAATGCATTTGATAATAATTAAAAAAACATTAAATACCGAGAAAAAATGTAAAGTAATAATTACTATAATAGATAAAAAATTTATATATATCTCTAGACCAATAATACAAGATCAATAACAATTGTTTTTCAAAATATGAATTTATAGTCTGGGGCGAAACCAGGGGTGGCTTGTGGCAGTAGTCGCCCACCCGAATGGGGCAAAACTCCGTAAACATGAAGTATTCCAACGAGTTTGAACCCCTGAAATCCTTAATTTGATTTAATTGTAAAGATTAAATTTCGGAAACAAAATCAATAGTTAGAGTGGAAATTAAAAGATAATTGGAAATATGTTTAATAACAATCTTTCTCTATTCTTTCCCGCTATTTAAGTATATTATATATCATATGTTGATAATTAATATTGATTGATATATTTATATGGATTAGTTTTGTGGATAACATTTACCACGTATTTTATATTTAGGTAATTTTGGAATATCAATATATAAAAAAATTGTTATTGGACAACCATTAACTAGTAAAAACACTTCTATCGACAAAGTTAGTGTAAAAAGAGCTCGTGTAAGTGAGAAATTTCGGCTAGTCTAATATTATTTTCGTCGAAAATTAATTTTGCATGTTGAAAAATTTTCATATAAATTTTTTTAACCAAAATTTGCCTCCAACCCCAAGAAATCCTGCCACCGCATTGTCTATAGTTGATTGTTTTTTTTAATTCCCACCAAAATCAAAAGTAATTTCATCCTTAAATTTTTTAAAGAGCGAACACAATTTCCAAAATATTTTTTTATGTTGTACTATATTGTTTGACAAATAAAATATGAATGGATTTTGTATTAACTATAGATGTTTAAAAATTCAAAACAAAATAATTTCTTTTCATCATTTAAAAGGTAACTATTTTTAAAATATTTCGAACATAATCAAAGATAGTTTTTTTCTTTATTATAAGTAAAATACTTTTTAAAATAATAAATATTATTTATCAATAAATAAATATTTCATAGATTTATCGATAAATTAATAATCTCGATTTTTTTCCCAAACATATGCTTTTAGAGTTTATCTTTTCACTTTAAATAACTTAGAAAGTTGCAATTATTGATCTAAAATAGACCCCTTACCTGATGAATATCATACTTTAACTCTTGGTTTTACATGAAAAAGGAAAGAATCTAAGCTACTTTTTGAATTAATACTTAAAATGATTAAGTTAAAGGCCCGTTTCTTTGCTGAAAAATATTGTGTAGGGAAAAATGCTTTGCAATGGAAAATATTAGGCAAAAAAATAAAATATTTTCTAATATTTGACTACATCACTGTAAAATATTTTTTTATGTTTGTTTACAATTCTGAAAAATATTTTTCAATCACAAAAATTTTACTGTACAAAATTCTAGTTTAACTTTTATATATATATATATATATATATATATATATATATATATTTATATGTATGTATATGTATGTATATATATATATACATATATATATGTATGTATATGTACATATATATATGTATATGTATATGTATATATATATATACATATAT
>CATIWQ010467725.1:0-16007 GCA_949673415.1 Euphorbia schlechtendalii | reverse complement strand
CCCGAATCTCTGTGTCTTGGTGGGCCGTCCCCCGGACGTTAAGCCTCACAGGACTCTAATTCCTAGAAAGAGCTAATCCAGGTGGCGACTCCACACTGAGAGACGGCGGATTCGGGTTCGAACCGATCTTAAACGTTTTCGCCTTTTTTTGTCTTTCAACCCGTATTTTTTCCCGGGTCCCAGACCTGGTGCTTTTTCTTCTTTTTCAAACACCCCGGTGGACCGCGCCTATGAAAATCTCGCGCTCTCTCAGCCCACCGCTCCGTGTCGCCCGCTCACAACTGGCTAAGAAAATACAGCGCTAGGGATATTATTGGACAACAATGGTCACAGACTACATATCGGAAGTACAAAAGTATCACGAATGCCAGATATACGATGACTGTGAGCACGGGATTTCGTACCAGCTCGCGCGTTCAATGATGACGGCTTTTCGAGAAATTTATCCTCGAATCACATGATTTTCGACCATCCGACGATCTTCATATGGGAATCCTTCTCGGACGTTTTAAATTATTTAACTAAAAAAAAAAAAAATCCTGCGCGGAGGCAGCCTCGCGAATGGCAGCCTCGCGCAAAGCTGCGCGAGGCAGCCCGCACTCCCCGCGAGGGTCCTAAGGGACCCTCGCGGGGACTGCCGCGAAGGTGGCTTGGAACCCTCGCGGGGCCTCCCCGCGAGGGTCCTAGGCGACCCTCGCGGGGATTCCGGCGAGGGTCCCTAACAACCCTCGCGGGGCCTCCCCGCGAGGGTCCCTAGCGATCCTCGCGGGGCCTCCCCGCGAGGGTCCTAGGAGACCCTCGCGGGGATTCCCGCGAGGGTCCTATGTTGCCCTCGCGGATGCGCGAGCGAGCCTCGCGATGAGCTCCGCGAGGCCTTTTTTCCGGCGAGGCCCCTCGCCGGAAAAAACTTTCCTTTTTTGGTTTTTTTAGGGATTTTTCTATAAATAGTAGGATCATTTTCGATAAATGGACTGGGAAAATTCAAAGAGAAAAATCCTCTCTTTCAGAACAAAAACTAAATACGGTTTTTATTACTTTCTTCTAACTTTTTCTCGGATCCAAAAAAACACTTTCGGATCCCAAATTTCTTCACCTTTTCATAAAATTTCTTCATCTTTTCTTCTTAGATCCTCAGATATTCTCGGGTCTAAAACCAATTTAGAACCCGAGTCTGATTATCTTTTGGATAAATAAACATTTTATTTTCCAACAAAACAATCTTTTTTTCAATTAAATTACGTTAAAAATCCAAGAATTAAACGCAGATTTTTGAACTTTTTCACATCAACCTTTTAATCTATACTACATAAACGAACGAGGAATGCTCCCGAGGATCTAACGGACACGCCGAAGTGGATTCACGCCAAAAGGGTAAAGCTTCTGTGTTCCTAGAGCTGCAAATCCCATGTTCATCTTATTTTCTTTTTTATTTTTATTTTTGACCTAGGAGTTATTTTATTTTACTGTAAATAATGTTGTAATTCTCCTTCTTCTTCTTTTATTTATTTTTAATTTCTATATTAGAATACCCCAACGAAGGGAATTAAAACATATTCCCGGATAACAGACCTCACTACTTGCCATGCGGTCATTTTCACTAATAAAATTGACCAACATACATTTAAATAAAAATGAACTGTTTTTATTTAAATTAACAACTTTAAATCGCCGATGTTTTAATTAGGCCACACGGGCCTCGTTAAAATCAAATCGAGCACACGTGATATATCCCCTGTGCTAACTTTTGTGGATGCAGGTTAGATGTATGTTAGGCTTTTATTTTCCTTCGTGTATTGTGCATTTTATTTACGGAAAATGTAAATAATAGGTTAGCGGGCGGTTGCATCCCCCGATGTTCGAAGCCTTGTAATTTTATTTTCCGCATTTACTTTCCGCATTTACTTACTATTTTTGTGGATGATTTATTTTTCCGTTTTGTGAATGTTTTATTATTTCGCAATACGTGAACCATGCATTTAACTTCAAAAATGTCATAAGTGCGAATATGCACAATTAAGAGAAAATGGTTTTCTGTAGATGTAATATATTATGGTCACTTAAGAAATAAGCAACTTATCCTGGACCTGAATCTCTGTGTCTTGGTGGGCCGTCCCTCGGACGTTAAGCCTCACAGGACTCTAATTCCTGGAAAGAGCTAATCTAGGTGGCGACTCCACACTTAGAGACGGCGGATTCGGGTTCGAACCGATCTTAAACGTTTTCGCCTTTTTATCTTTCAAACCTTTTTTTTTCCTAGGTCCCAGACCCGGTGCTTTTCTTCCTTTTCTTCTTTTTCAAACACCCCAGTGGACCGCGCCTATGAACCTCCCGCGCGCTCTCGGCTCACCGCTCCGTGTCGCCCGCTCACAGATACACTAACGTGATTTTTCAGTTTGACAAGGATGATTACAAATCCCAGTTAAGGTATGTGTTATGTTAAATGGAGGGGTAGTTGATTGGATTGGAAAAGTTTCAAATATGATACAACTATCAATTCAACCACTTAATATGAGTATATAGCTGCTTCGGAAATAGCTAAGCAAGCTGTTTGGTTTAAGGGATTTTTTGGTGATCTCGGTGTGGTGTCCATCATTGTAAATCCAATAGTAGTCTATTGCGATGACAATGGGGCTATTACTCAGGCAAAGGAACCATGGTCTCATCAGAGAAACGAACATGTACTCAACAAATACCATCTTATTTAGGAGATAGTAGCTAGAAAGGATATAAGCTTATATTACATCCAAACAGATAAGAATTAAGTGGATGGGCTAACAAAGCAATTGACTCAGGTTAAGCATGACTAGCATGTTAACGAGTATGGCATGAAGCACATGGGCAATTGGCTCTAGTGCAAGTGGGAGATTCTTAGACATGATGTATGCCTTGGAGGCAATTAGGGAGATATATTTTAATTAGTTATAATGTACAAATAGTTTCAGATTATTATTATTAATAATAAAGGCATCTTTGTTATTTATCAGTGTTTGTTTAATTTATGTATCTCGCTTGTATCATATATATGTGGTATTTTATATATGTGCATTGATAAGACAAAGTCCATGACTAATTCATAGCGTAAAAGTACGAGGATATAGTGGGAGCTATGTGGTGTGAGAACTGCACATACGTGTTACTATTAATAGTCTAAATATCCCTAGTCATAGTTTCATTGAGACTAGACATCAATGAAGCGGTAGACTGGCATGTGTAGGCTTCTTCCTTGGATTAGATCCAAGTAGCCGATCTCACGAACTGAAGGTGGTACCTTGAGTTAACACATGAATGTATTTGGGTAATACATTGGAGACCACTATAGGATAGACACTTGGAAATAACTTTATCCATATGTTGGTGTCATGTCTTATTGCAATAGCTATACAAGTATCCTTAGATTTGAGATACTGGTTACCTTGTGTAGGAGTTGTTATACTTAGGGTTATACTTATTCATACCTAGGTGATCAGGATGATATGGGTGATTACGGGTATAGTGATGATCACATGGGTGTAAACCAAGTAGTCAAGAAGGAATTCATTACTCTTGATATAGTGATATAATGGGAGATATACCTTGAGGCCTCTTATTGAAGAGACACACTCATAAACCTCTAATCAGAGTATAAGATTGATAGAACGGGTTTCTAGTCAATCTTGATATATAATAGCGAGTGGTGTTCTTCGTGAACAAGTCTATTTCCAGGATAGCTACGGCTATTACATGAGCTAATATTCAATCCAAGCTCAATAAACTGGACGGTACTTAACCTAATGGAAGGAGTGTATTGTATTGGTTACTATTGTAGAATCAAATTAAGTCACAAGCACGTTACACTTCGAGTATCGGGGGATTATACGCCTTTACTAGAAAGCCCATTTGATCGTCTAGAGTTATCAGATTCCATATCGGTCTGGAACACTGAGCCTAAAGGTTCTTGAATGGGAAGCCAAGGTTAGGTTAACTTCTAGCGGCTCTACACTTCGGGATCTTGTGAGGTCACACACTTTGGGTCTTTACCACACCAAGTAAAGAACTTATTGACGAGGTCCATGCTGGGAATATTAAGGTTGTCGAATTCGTCGGATAAATTATTATTTAGTTAGACCAGGTTTATAATTAAAAGAATTAAAGATGAATTTGGGAAAAAATTTCATAGTGCGGAGCAAGGGAATTATTTTCGTTATGAGTGGGCCCCAATGAACAAGAGTTGTTCGAGGTGGGGCCTATACGGCTACCCGCAAACGAAAATGCTCGTGGGTCACTAGCACGCACTGGCTATGTCAGCGCGTGCTAGCGAGTATCAGACACGCTTTTGCGATCCTACTGTGTAGGCCTGCTAAGCTTGTTAGAGATCCCGCAAGGGCTTGCCTTGCGCGCCTGCAATATAGCCCGCGTATGCGGGGTAGCTAGTGGATCATAAGAATCCACTTGGTTGACCCATGTTTTTGGATAAGGTTTTCTCTATCCCACATTGGAAAAAAGGGGAGCTTTCATCTTCCCTTCTCCCTGTATATAGCTACCCCCTTCCCCTTTATTCAGTACTTCAGCTCAGCCTTTCTCTTTGAGTTCGACATCTTTTCTTTTTTAGCTTTTTGCGAGATCCTCCACTAGTTTCTCCCAAGTCGCAAGAATTCTTTAGAAGGTTCTTTCTTTTTATAATGAGCCTTCTCAGTTAATATTTTCAGGTTAGTCTTTGAGCGATCTAGCACCTGCTGTCTTCCAACGGCTTCTTCCTCAATGGAGGTTTTGGTCGGTGAAGATTCCATGTGGATCAATCATAGAGGCTATCCTAGATTAGAAGCTAGTGCTAACAAGTTCTATTGAATTACTTTAAGGGAATGCCACACTTAGGGAAAGGCACACATCAACTGGTAATGCTCTTAACTTAGATGCTATGTTTCTTTTAATAAGTTTTATAAACCTAATACCATCTACAGAAAATTTTAACTTAGATTATATCAATCATAGCATGCTTAGGAGGTCTTTTTGGTTAATTTTATGTTTGAAATTCTACCTTGCAAGTTTACATGTTCAAATACTATCTTGATTAACCAACACTTTCTTCAAGAAAAAGTTGAATATCATGATTACCATAACGCAAGCTCACGAAGCAATTAAATGAGTTGACTGCTGAGAAAATAGCTTTAAAGAAGGAATTCCTCCTGCAACCAAAAACCCATCTTTGGGTAAACTTGCATTGTAAGGGGAAGAAATCCTCTAGAAAAAAAGAAAGCAAGCCAGCCTAAACAAAAAGTAGCATTTGGCTTTTGCAAGAATACTGGACATGCCACAGTAATGTTTAGGAATAAAAATGGTTACTATGATGAGTATAACTGGAGTAACCTAAGCAATGCTAACAAAGGAGGACCCAACTTGAAAGCATGGGTAAGAAAACGTAACTATTTTGTAGGTGAGCCTAAGATTCGCTGATGACACTAGAATGTGGTATTTGGTTAGTAGATTCTTTAGGTATATGATGAGAGATGAAAGCCAATTCATCTCATTGGAGAGTAAAAGAAATGGGAGTTTTAGGTTTGGAGATAACTAAAAAGGAAAGATTGTTAGATGTAGCACTGTTGGTGTTTCTCCTTCAATCAAAGAGGGGTCTCTTGTCAGAGAACTTAAGTTTAACTTGCTAAGCATAGCCTAGATTTGTTATAAAGGAAGGAAAGTTACATTCGAATTAGCAGGTTGCTCAATTATTAATACTAAGATTGACTCAACTATACTCTTTTCTCCTAGAATTAATAATGTGTATATGATTGATTATCCCCAGGTTCTATTGATGTTTGTCTCATATCTAGGGAGGATAATTCATGGTTTTGGAATAAAAGGTTGGGTTATATAAATATGAACACTAGGTCCAAATCAGCCAAAAACCAAATAATGTGCTTTTACCTAGTATCAGCTTTGAGAAAGATAGGCTTTGCTCAGCTTGCTAACTTCGTAAGCAAACTAAAAATTCTTTTAGGTCTATAAACAATGTAGTATCTAAGAGACCGTTGGAGCTCCTCCACCTTGATTTATCTGGTCCTGTTAAACCTATGAGCATAAGCGGAAAAAGATTCTCATTAGTGGTAGCGGATTACTTCAGGAGATTCACTTGGGTAGTCTTGCTGAGTAGCAATAATGAAACCTTTGAGTCTTTTGTCAAATTCAGTATTCGAATAATAAATGAATAGGAAGTAAAATCAGTAGAATTTGAAGTGATCATGCACATGGTATTGACCATAACTTTTCTGCTCCTTATACTCCTCAACAAAATGGGGTTGTAGAAAGGAAGAACAAAACCATAGTTGAAATGGCTCGATCCATGCTGAGTGATAACAATCTACTAAAGTACTTTTAAGAAGAAGCTGTTAACATAGAATGTTATATCTTAAATCGGGTTTTAATTTTCCCTATTCTTGAGAAAACACTCAATGAGCTTTAGCGAGGGCGCAAGCCTAAAATTGGTCATCTAAGATCATTTAGCTGTAGGTGTTTCATTCTTAATACCATGGAGCAGCTAGGTAAGTTTGATCTAAAGGTTAATCAAGGTATCTTTCTAGGTTACTCGGTTAACAGTAGGGCATATAGGATATATGTCAAGAGAACCGGCTTATTGGAGGAGTATATGCATGTAGATTTCAATGAAACTAACAATGCAGGTTGACGACCATCTAATGAAGAAGAAGGAGTAAACAAGTAAGGAAATCAACTCAACATGCCACTCTCTATGCTTCCCAACCCAGCATAAGAGCCAAAAACTGTGGGGAAGTTAAAGCTGATGAAGATCTTGTAATCAACTTCAACGAAGCAGAAGATCAACCTCAACCTCAACAACCTAGTGTAGAGACTCCCATTATAGATTTGAGTCTTCCAAGAGAGATTAGAACTCATCGCAATCACCCACTTGAAAGTATCATAGATGATGTTTATAATCTAGTGATGACGCAAGGTCAGCTTAGCAGAATGGTGAGCCATCCAGCTTTCATCTCATTGATTGAACCTAAGAAGTTCAAAGATGCAGAAGGAGATGACTACTAGATTATCACGAAGTTGGAGGAATTGGACTAGTTGAAACGCAATGATTTTTGGGATTTAGTTCCTTAGCCTAAAGGAAAATCAATCATCGATACCAAATTGGTTTTCAAGAACAAGCTTGATGAAGATGGCATTGTTGTAAAAAATAAGGCCAGGCTTGTTGCTCAAGGCTACAACTAGTAAGAAGACATAGACTATGATGAGACTTATGCTCTTGTAGCTCAACTTGAAGCAATTAGGATCCTTTATGCTTTTGCATCCCATATGAACTTTAAGCTGATTCAAATGGATGTCAAGAGTGCATTCCTAAATGGCCTCACTCATGAGGAAGAATATGTGCGCCAGCCCCTAGGCTTTGAAGATGCAAAGAATCCTAAGCATGTCTTCAAACTGAAGAAAGCTCTCTATAGATTGAAGCAAGCATAGGCTGACTAACTTCCTACTTAGCAAAATTTTTGAAAGCGAAAAAGCAGATACGACTCTGTTTATTAGGCGAAAGAAGGAAGATGTGTTCCTAGTCCAAATCTATGTGGATGACATTATCTTTGGAGCAACCAATGAGAAGCTTTGTAAGGAGTTCAGCAAACAGATTATAAGTGAATTTGAAATGTCAATGATGGGAGAGTTCAACTTTTTCATCGGACTGCAAATCAAGCAAAGTGAAGATGGAATTTTCATTAGCTAAAAAAAGTATGTCAAAGAAGTCCTGAAGAAGTTTGATATGGAGTATTCGACGCCAATGTCCACTCCCATGGCCATTGACACAATCTTGAGGAAGGATGAAGCTGGTAAGCTTATAGAAAGCAAGTTCTACAAAGTTATTATTGCTTCTCTTTTATACTTAATAACTAGTTGGCTTGATATTTAATACTCTATGTGCTATTACGCACGTTATCAAGGTGACCCTAGAGAATCTCACTTAGCAACTGTTAAGAGAATTCTTCAGTACTTACAAGATTTAGTTGATGCAGGTCTATGGTATCCCAAAAGCTTGGATTTCACTCCTAGAGGATTCACAAATTCAAATTATGGAAGAGACAAGCTCAATAGGAAAAACACCAAAAGAGAATGCCTTGTCTCATGGTATAGCAAGAAGCAAACTTCTATTGCGTTGAGTACATGGCGGTAGGAAGTTGCATAGCACAACTGCTATGGATCAAGCAGTAACTAGAGGATTATGGTATAAAGTCAAAATGCAAGAAGTTATGTGTGATAACAATAGTGAAATTAACCTATCCAAGAATTTAGTTCAGGATAGCAGGATGAAGCATGTCAAGACATCACTTTATAAGGGATCATGTGTTAAGGGGAGATGTAAAATTGGATTATGTTCCTTCAGAAGAACATCGAGCTGACATATTTACCGAACTGTTAGTACATGAGCAATTCAATATTCTCAGGGAGCTAATTGGAATGGTGAACCCAATGTGAAGAAAAATTCTAGAAAAATGGCTACGGGTTGAGAATTAAGTCTCAACTCAGCCTAATGAGGTAACATGTATTTAACCCCGTTAGCTTTTTAAAGTAAAATTTTTTGTTCAGCTTTCACGATTAAAACTCAAAAGCTACTTTATTGAAAGGACCCTTTGAATTGGAACCATATAAATTTGAAACTACACCATTTCATTAAGTTGATTAAATCTTTGTTCATCTCATAGTATATACCTGATCTTTGATTGTGAGAGTGCCACGTATCATCTTGTAGTTGAAGAGGCTATAAAAGGAACAGCTTGCTAGAGAGAGAAGGTTACCTTTAGATTTGAACTCTCAAGCAAATTGTGCAAAGAACCCTAACTTCTTTTCTCTCAAATCCTTTCATATGCAAATGGAGAACACTAAGAAAACCCTTGTTCTTCAGAGCATTTAAAAGAGAAACATGTTTGTGCACATTGATGGAACAATGGAGAAATATATCTTACCTTAAGGAACTAGGTTCAAAAGATAAATTGGCCCAAAGACCAAAAGTTTGGACCAATGTTTGAGGTCGATTATGATGGATTTTGAAAAATAAGACCATGCATAGGGTCATTAGGTAGCATAACCTCAACCAATTTCTTCTCTTGGACGGTCCAGCCATCAAGGAGTATATAAAAAAATTCTATACCAATCTCTACTCAATTGAAGGATTTAATGACATTCTAATGGTAGAGATTGATAATACATCATTCTTGATTAGTTCTAAGATGATTGGCTGCCTCCTCAACATACCATTGAAGGGTTCAAAAGCTAAGGATAAATGGAGATGAAGAGATAGTGGCCATTCTTGAAGATTGGGAACTACCAGCTGATTATGGGCCTAGAGAAATTATGCATCAGGCATGAGCTATGAGGCAAGGGCGTACATGAACTATTATTCAAATTGGTGCTACCAAAGACTGGATCTCTCAGTAACTACACTTACTTTGAAAGATGTGAAGTGTACCATATGGTAAAGGGGAAACAACTTAATTGGCCAGTGATGATTCTTCATCACTTGACTAAGATTACTACCTTATACCATTATGCGTACTTGATTACTACCATCATGAATGGACATCTCAACTTTCATTGACAGACTATGAGAAATAGTTATCCCATTGAAGAAGACCTTGGACTTTAATTACTTCAGTAATTGAAGAATAATTAAGTTTACACTAGATATACCAAGGTCTAAGATGTTAAGATGAAGAAGGTGAAGGTGGAACCAACTGTGTTCCTTGCAAATGTACGCAAGGAGGATGAAGATGCATTTGTGGTGGACTATGAAGGGTCTAGTGAGGAAACCACTGATGATGTTTCTCTATCTGCTCAGCTAGAGCAAGTTTCTACCATCTCTACTCCAACTAGTCCGTAAGCAAATACTAGGGCTCAAAAAGTGAGAGCCAGCCCAACAATATCAAGGGCAGGGGATGTGCTTATCCAAACCCAAGCTAAGGCTAGAAATAAGATGAAGCTGAAGACTCGCACTCAGAGGGAAGCTGAGGAGAAGTAGAAAGAAGAAGAAGAGGCAACAACCACCAAACTTTACTCCTTCCTCTTCCTCTAGAAGTTGTGGAGAAAATTAAAAATATTTATGCTAGGGAGTTAAGTGAGGCTCTGCATATAAAAAAAGAGGAAATTTGAAGAGGCAAGAGAAGGTGCAGTGCAGGAAAGCTCTAAGAAAGCTAGGGAGGATACCAAAAAATAAGTCCTGGAGCTATTGAGGAGGTGGAAATAGTTATTTCCAAGGCAAAGGGTGTTCAAAGAAAGAGAACTGCCAAACCTCACTCAAGGAGAAATGTTCAAATCTTGAGTAGCAAGGAGGATGATGATGACATGGAGGTCATCACCCAGGATGAATATGCTCTACCTGGTGAAAACATCCAAGAACCCTTTCTCAGTCAGCATACTGAGTCTCTTCCCACTCAAGCTGAGTTACCTGAGGCTGACCCATCCTTGGGTAAAACACCCAACCAATAGGTACACCAAACTCCTTCTCCTAATTCTTTTGTGAATCTTGACCAAACTCCTTCTGTAAATCCCAAAATACCCAATTCTTTTATAAATTCCTCTTTAAAAATTCTTCTCTTGTAAATTCCCCTATTCATATCTCTTCTACACTAAATTCCTCCCAAGAATAGACCACCCATTCTTCACCACCTCCACAAACTCAAACTTCACTCATTCGTTCCCTTGTAAAATTTAAATCAACCTCTATTCCAACTGTACAAACCATCTATGAACCTCCCTTTCTTCAAACCCATCCTCTACCTCTCTAATCCCTATGATTAGAGAAGTTCCTAAAGCTGAGAACTCCACTCAGCATGGAAAACTAGATGAGGAAGTTACCAAAGTAAAATTATAGCCGAGGAAGCAACTCCCTCTAGCAGCAAGCCAATTTAAGAGGACTTGGCAAATTCATCATTTTTTGCTCAGATTAGGGAGTTGGCATGGAAGAAATTCCAAAATCTCAAAATTGATGTTGAATTGGATGGTGCAATAAGCCAAGTGCTACTAGCATAGGAATTGATAGACTTGTCTACTTATAAGAAAGCTAAGCTTCCAAAGTTTGATGAACATTCTAACATCCCTTCAAAGTCCATCAACTTTGAAGAATTTAAGAAGATCCAAGGGAGCTTATTCACAATAAGGAATCATCTAGCAAAGGAAAGTGCCAAGATCTTAGTGGACAAGATGGCCTTGATTCTAACACGGCTGAATGACTCTATAGCTCAGCTCAATGCTGCCGTGTCTTCTATCCCAACTTCTACTAAAAATTACGAATGCAGTGGCAGGAAAAGTGAAGGGTAACATAGTTGCTATCTTAAAATAGCTGAATAATTTGAATGCCACCTTGTAACTCAAATGCAGTTTTATAAGTTTAGTGAAGAACAAGCCAAAATAAAGACCATCACAAATAATAAGACTAAAGAACATTCCAAGTAGTTAGATGTCAACAAAGATCTTAGCCATAACATGTGTGAGCTAATGGAAAAAATGTCCAACCTGATGGTGGCCTATGGAACCAAAATTTATAGAGTTATGAAGTTTTTAGATGCAATTGTCAAGTAGATGGACGAGCATGTGCTGAACATGGATGCGCTAGGAGATAAGCTCGACTTAGCTTGCACCCTTATAAAGAACAAAACCAAAAATTTTGTGAAGAAAGCTCCAAAGGCCTTACTTGAAAAGATGAGCAAACTATTTTCTGAGCCTACTGAGTTTGTTGATCTCGATAGTAGTCTCAGTGTGCATAAGAAGATGAATGCCCTGAAGGATCATCTTCATGAACTTCAAGGAAATGTAGATAAGCTGGTGACTACTAGATTATATGATGTAAGGGACATTGAATACACATATAAGAGTATACATCAAATATGTCCAAGGATTGTTAACATGGAAGCTAAATGGAATATAGCTATATGCATCAAAATTTAGAGGTCTTTTGTAGTGTTTTGAACAATTTACTTGCCAAGGCTTTGATTAGATTACTCACTTAACCAGTTGTCATCATTTGCTACTACAAGAGCTGAATGATAAAGAGATTCTCGCTAAAAGGAAAGGAGCAGCTGGAGCAAGTTATATCACCAGCCATCTGCAATTGACTCCTTCAATATTTATCTCAAATAAATGGTTATGGAACATATATCAAAGGGGGAGAAAGTAATTAAAGATGCTCATAAGGTAGCCCATCACCATTGATAAAAAATTTCAACTATGCCGCAACGTCCTCCTCCTCAGTTACAACAACAAGAACAACAACAACAACATCAACAACCTCAACATCACTATCAATAGTACTCAAAAGGCGGTCGCTCATCATCATCTTAGCAGTGCACCTGTAGATAGATCTAGTATAGAAACACTTGTAATATTGCTTAAATTTGTAATTACTTAGTATAGGACACAATTTGTGTACCGACTAAGTTTTATATCAATGAAAATTGCAAGTTTCTTTTATCTAAAGTTAAGATTTTCTTAACTTGTTGTATATACTGTGTTATTTTTGCATATAAATTGTTGAAAGAATTAACTAAGGCCAACTTCATGGAGAAGCTACCAAGTTATAGAAAAATTCTCTAAGTATGGGGAATTTTATGCTAATTGAAGAAAATCAACTAAGTTTGGGGGAGTCTATACTGAACAAGGAGTTCACTCAGTATGGGGGAGTCTTACATCAGTCATCAGGTATCCTTATATCTATAAAATATTTATTTAATTCATTTCTTCTACTATCTATTTGTTATTTGTTCCAAAATGGGGTAGATTGTTGAACCCAAGTTAATAATGCCACAGAGTACTTAAAATGTTTTGGAAATAACAAACTGCCTAGGATAGTGAAAATAATTAAGTACTAAGCAGACTCTTAATTAAACAAGTTTACTTGAGTTTGTTTAAGGAAAAATAACTTAGTTTATATTATTTTGATTAAGTTATGGCTTAGAGTAAGAAAATATGATATAAGCTGAGTATTGCGTAGTTTATAAGATGTAGATTTAGTGAAGCTGAGTAGCATTTATTTATTAATAGCGGAGTAACTTTTTGACACTTGGAAATAATATGATAAATGTGCTTTTTACTTTGTCTATGAAAGAAGGAATATTCCTTTAGTGCTTTTTCAGGTAAAAGGTAGTAAAATTAAAAAGGATATTCAAGTCATCATCATAACCAAAAGGTGTCAGTATGGAATGTTGGAGATTCCTCGCTAGCATCCATGATAAAGGCATCTTCTAACATACACCATTTTTCTAGTATCTCTGTGATCTTTGCAATGTCTGCAAATCTACAAATCATTATCTTCCACGTTGCATATCGCATGCCTCTCTCTCTCATATTGGATTTTCTTAAAGAAATAATTTTTTGAAGCATCAATATCAATGGATTAATCTCGTGCTTCAATGTTCAAATTCTCTATCTCTAAATGTCCTAGAATTTATTTCAAACGAGCATATTTGAAAGATGTGAAGAGAAGAGAAAATGAAGAACAAGTTAGGATCATAAGTTTACAACGACTACTTTCAACTCTTCCAAGTATAAATAGAAGACTAAAGCAGATATTCAAACTTAGTGAATTACCTCAATTTTCTTAAGAGCTGAATGTACTATCCAAGCAATCCCAAAATTAAGAAATTCAAATTTCAATCAATCGAGAAGGCAAATGTTCAGTTTTCCATCTATTTGTAATAGAGAGAAATCAAATTAGCTTAGAGTTTAGCTCAGCTTTAACATTCTAAAAGGATTCAATACTTTTTATAAGTTGAACTCCTTCCTTCCCAATCTTTCAATCGAAATTAGTGAGTCAGTTTGGGAAGGGTGCCTAAATTGATTGAGTGGTAGTTAGAAAGAAAGGTACTTTTTGTAATTGGTCTACCCATTGTAAAGGCTTCTACGCCTAAGAAAGGTAAGAAATCACTAGTGGATTAAAGCTCAGAAAGGAATCTGGGGACTAGAGGTAGTCTAGGGGCCGAACCAAGATAAAATCTTAGGTGTAATTTTTCCTAACTCTTTTATTTCCTTTATAGTGTTTTTCTCTTTCATCATCTCTCTGTATTATCAGTGTCACTTAAAAAACCAATCCAAGCTGAGTAGTTTAGTCAGCATAGATTGAAGATAAACTATATCAACGAAGTTGAGTAGTTTATAAATTTAGACCAACTCACAGCATACTTAACTCAGCACGCATCTAAAAACTTAACTTGGAATTATTTTTTATATATCTTGAAAAGAACAAAGTAATTGCATTCACTGGCACCCCAATTTCGTTCAATTATTTAAGCTAAAGCGGATCAAAAAAATCAATAATCGGTACCAAATACTCAAGGATACAATCAACAAGAAGGAATCGATAATGACGAGTACTATACACCAGTAGCCCATCTTGAAGCAATTAGGATTCTTTGTGCTTTAACATCCCATATGAAGTTCAAGCTATTTCAAATTGATGGCAAGAGTGCTTTCCTAAATGGCTTCATTCAAAAGGAAGTTTATGTGGGCCATCTCCCAGGCTTTGAAGATGCAAAACATCTAGAGTATGTCTTCAAATTGAAGAAGGCTCTGTATGGATTGAAGCAAGCACCTCGTGCTTGGTATAAAAGGTTTACTAACTTCCTACTCGATAAAGGCTATGAAAGAGGCAAAGCATTTACAAATCTATTTATCAAGTGAAGAAAAGAATATGTGTTGCTCATCAAAATATATGTGGATGATATCTTATTCGGAGTAATTAATGAAAAGCTTTATAAGGAGTTCAACAAGAAAATAAAGAGTGAGTTTATATGTTAATGATGGGAGAGCTTAAAATTATCCTTAGACTACAATCAAGCAAAGGGAAGATGAATTCTTCATTAGCCAAGCAAAGTATGCCAAATAAGTCTTGAAGAAGTTTGATATGGAGCATTCGAAGCCAATATCCATTACCATGGCCACTGATACAATCTTGAGTAAGGATGAAGCTGGTAAGCCTATAGATAGTAAGTTTTATAGAGATATTATTGGTTCACTCCTTTACTTAATTTCTAGTTGACTTGATAATCAAAACTCTATTTGTTACTACGTACGTTATCAAGCTAACCCCAGATAATCACACTTAGTAACTATTAGTATTTGCAATTTTATTGATGCAGGTTGTGGTATCCCAACAACTCAAACTTCACTCCAAGAGAATACACAGATGCAGATAATGGAAGGGACATGCTTGGTAGGAAAAACACCACTAGAGGATGTCATTTCCTTAGAGAATGTCTTTTCTCTTGGTAAAGCAATAAGTAAACTTTTGTTCTGCTTAGTACTGTAGAAGTTGAGTACATGGAAGTAGGAAGTTGTGCTTCACAACTGCTATGGATTACGTAGCAAATGGAGGATTATGGTATAAAGCTAAAACTACAACATTTAACTAAGGTGGTTAATCCCTTATTTTATCTCACCATTAGTCTTGATCTTGGCTTATGGAGAGAACATATGTTGTTGTGTTTCAGGTAATATATCTTTAAAATAGAGATCAAGCTGGAGAGAGAAAGCACTTGCAGTATTTGAAAGCTTAAGCATCATTTCTCTCAAAGAACCCTAAATTTCTTCTCTCAAAATCAACTACAATTTGTTGGTCTGAAACAACTTAATATAAACAACAAAGGGGGTGGATGCTTTACTTGGTTCTTTTTAAAGTTTATAAAAATTCTTTACCATGTTTAATTTTTAGATGCATGCTGAGTGAGGCGTGCTGAGTTTGGTCTAAAAATTATAAACTACTCAACTTCACTAACTTAGTTTATCTTCAATCACTACTAAGTACTTTACTCAGCTTAGATTGGTTTTTCAAGCAAAACTTATAAGATAGAGAAAATGATGAATGAGCAAGATACTATAAAGACAAGTGATAAAGGATAGTGTGAGCGGGGAGGCCCTGCGAGGGTCGCTAAATAATTTAAAACGTCCGAGGAGGATTCCCATATGAAGATCGTCGGATGGTCGAAAATCGTGTGATTCGAGGATAAATTTCCCGAAAAGCCGTCATCATTGAACGCGCG
>CATIWQ010467695.1:0-35100 GCA_949673415.1 Euphorbia schlechtendalii | reverse complement strand
TGAGAGAAAGTGGTATGGAGCATAAAATGCAACCACTAAAAAAAGGGGAGAGTGGTATGGAGCATAAAATGCAACCACTAAGAGTGTTTTTAGCATCCTAGGTTACCTAAAAATGCCTTGAGATCAAACTTTCCAAAGTGTGCTCCCTTTGTGCTTTATACTTTATACTATACTTGAGAGAAAGAAATATTCAAGTAAGCATATAACACTTATATGAGACGCAATTCGGTTAACCCTCCATTAAGAGCAAAGGTATGTAACTGAACTAAATAAATTGCACATTACTAATTTGTGGGAAATTTCAAACTTTTACTTGAACTTTATGCAACATGGGAATGTGATACTCATTACGATAGTCTTTCGCCAAATGAGGTACGAACTTGAATACTAATTTTTACACTTTTGTTGTGTTTACCTTGAGGACAAGGAAAAAGTTAAGTGTAGGGGTGTGATAAGTGTATAATTACACTTATTATCATGACATTTTCAATCATAAAACGATATGGTTTAGAATCATTTTATACTTCATATAAAAGATACACATGGTATGTAGTTATTTTTTATGCAAATGCAGAAACTAGGTGAATCTTGAGAGTAAAATGATCAAAAGTGGAATTCTATGGAAAAAGAGTGAAAAAGGTGTAAAAAGATGTGTGGAATACAAAGATTTGGCTTAGGATCGAAGTTGTTAAAGATTGGCAAAGTTGCGAAGATGAAACATGAGGAAAAAGACATGTCACAATCGTGACACCCGTTCGCGGTCACGACTTGTTACTCCTCACAAACAGAAAGTTACAAATCATTATTCATGATCGCGACATGTGATTCACGAACGTAACTTATGACGGTTATTGGTTATCTCTTTTCAACTACCAACCGCCAGATAACAACAATCAAACAGCCATCAACCGCCATCAACTACCAACCGAAAAGACACCTTTTGGAAGTTAACCAATCATGAAATCGTGCCTTTCCATTATGGATGAGGATTAATCTTTGCATCCAATCATATTGAAGTGATGCAACTCTTTACCAATGGACATGACTCTTCGTTTGGATAGATGCAACCCTTCTCACTATATAAATAGGGTTCAAATCTCACCAATTTCATGTAGAGTGTGGGCAATGAATAGTAGCATACATGATACACATTAGAGAGTAAAATTTGTATAGATTTCAAGTTGTAGTGAGAAAAATGTATAAGTGATTCGATCACTAGATTTCTACACAAATTTGAGCTTTTTTTGTATGAGTGTAATTGCAAAGCACTTATCAATAAAAGTTTTCATTCTTCAACATTCTTTTATTCGATATTCATAAAGAATAGTATCCAAGCGGAGGTTCTATACGAGTCGAGACCGAATTCAAAATAAACGTAGGAATTGTGGGAATTGACGACTCCCATTAAAGAGTGGATACTATTTGATCAACTTTAGCTTTCACTTTCATACCTTACAACTTTACTTTATTTTCTACTTATTCTTTCTATTTCAAAATTTATGGTATGTCTATGTGTCATAATGAGTATTTCGTCTTACGTCATTTATATTAATCAAGTTATATACTTTCGAGTTAACTTTAAGACTGATTTTGGGGTTAACAAGATTGTGTATAATCATTGGATCTATGATTATAACGTTTTTTAGTGAGCCAACATTTTTGGAATGGTAACTTGCTAAATATGGCTATGTGAGAGTGACTCGTACTCGTACTAAGCATAGTATTATAGTTATCCAGGTTCTTATAAGTGTCATAATTCGTTTACGCTAGATTTAGAAAAGTCATCTCATGTGTTGCTCTGTGGTGAATTATTGAATATTAGGGCGTTTAGAACCGTATTTGTTGAAGCTATCTAGTGTACGAAATATTCTTGATAATTTTGCATATTTTTCTCTACTAAACTTGTTCCTAGGAATTATCTATATATTTTACATTTTCTCTAGTTTGTTAATATTGTTATCGATTCATCCGTCTATCATCCAAACACCTCCAAACAAATTCCCTATTTTTGTTTACTCCGTAACTCTAGTTGGTCTTTAGAACTGAATCCCTTCCCTGTGGGATCTATAACTTTTAAAACTAAATTGAAACTGTATACTTGTAGTGGTCACCATTTTTCTATTTGATAAGTGGTATTGATAACAACTGTTCGTATTTTAAACTTTTATCTTGTCGGTAGAAATGTGGGGAACAAGGTTTTTGGCACCGTTACCGAATTTAAGTTTATCAGAATGAGTATAGTCAAAATCTTGTGATCAAGACAAAGTCCCAAATTGAAGAAAATTCCTTTGAGTATGGGGGAGTTGAGCTGACTAAAGAGAAGCCACTCAGTTTGGAGGAGTCCACACTAAGGAATTCACTCAGCATGGGGGAGTCTTACATCATCTATGAGGTATTTCTATATCTTTAAACTATTAATTCAATTAATCTCTTTTACTACCAAGTTTGTTATCTGTTCCAAAATTGGTGGAGATTGTTGATCCCAAGTTGATAATACCTCACAATACTTAAAATGTTTTGGAAATAACAAACTAAATAGGATAATGAAATTAATTGAGGATTATGTAGACTTTTAATTAATCAAGTTTACTTGAGTGTGTTTAAGGGAAATTAACTCAGTTTACGGAGTGATTAATTAAGTTGTGGCCTAGAGTAAGAAAAGTTGAGTTCAGCCTAGTATTGCATAGTTTACAAGATATAGACTCAGCTGAGCTGAGTTTGCTTTTATTTATAAAAGCTGAGTTATTTCGACACTTAGAGAATTATAATGACACATATGCGTTTAATAATTTTTATGAGGAATAGAATATTCCTTTGATGCTTTTCAAGATAAAAACGTGCTAAAATTAAAGAGAATATTCAAGTGGTCATCACAACAAAAAGATGTCAATACAGAATGTTGGAGAAGTCTCACTAAAGTCCAAGATAAAAGGAACCCTCTAACATGCACCATTTTTCAGTGTTCCAACGCCTCTCTATAACATCAACAAGTTAACCATTCACAGAATTCCATGTTGCATCTCACGCGCCTCTCTATCAAAACGGATTTCTTGAAGATAAATGAGTTTTTGACGCATTGGATTAATGAACTAATCTCGTGCTTCAATGTTCAAAATCTCTAAATCTAAATGTCTTGGAATTTATTTCAAATGGGAAAATTTGAAAGATTTGACGAGAAGAGAAATTGAAGAAACTATTAGGACGAGAAGTTTGCAATGGCTACTTCTAAGACCTTCAACTATATATAGAAGATTGAAGCAGACATTCAAACTTTTTGAATCACCTCAAATTTCTTAAAGAGCTGAAACTCTATTCAATCACTCCTAGCTTCAAAAATTCCAAATAAAGAAATCAAGCAAACGAAAACTATCCAATATATTTGTAATAAAGAGATAGCACTTTAATATTTAACATTGTAAAGGATTCAATGAATTTTACAAGTTGAAATCCTCAGTTCGCAATTTCTTCAAGAAATCAGAGTGACAATTTAGGAAGGGAACCTAAACTGTGTTTGAGAGGTAGTTAGAAAGAAAGGTACTTTTTGTAATCGATTCTACTCGATGTAAAGGCTTCTCCACCTGAGGGAGGAAGGAAACATTAATGGATTAAAGCTTGGAAAGGAATTTGGGGACTTGAGGTAGGTTAGGAACTGAACCAGGATAAAATCTCAAGTGCTATAATTCTAACCTTTGTCACTTGATCACATCTATCTCATTCATCATTCTCTCTGTTTGACAAGTGTTGCTTGAAAAACCAATCTGAGCTGAGTAAAGTACTTAGTAGCGATTGAAGATAAACTGTGCCAGCGAAGCTGAGTAGTTTATAGTTTTTAAACCCAGATCAACAAGCTTTCACTCAGCGTGCATCTAAAAACATAACTTGGAAATGAATTTTTATAAGCATTAAAAAGAACTAAGTAAAGCATTCACCCCTTCTACTATTTATATTAAGCCATTTAGGACCAATCAACTCTTTTAATCTATGCATGGAAGAAATTATGAAGGGCTAGATATCAAAGGGGGAGAAAGTAATAGAAGATGCTTCGAGGATGGCTTCTCTGTATAAACATTCTTTACCTTAAAGGCCTCAGCTTCTTCAACCTCAATCTCAGTCTCAGTATCAACAACACCTTTCTTCTAATCATCCCAAAGGCAGCTCATCCTCTTTGTAGTTTCACAAATAGATGTAGTATACGCTAGACTTGTAATAGGACTTCAAATTGTAATCACTTAGTTCTAAACACAATTTGTGTGCTGACTAAGAATTTTGTTTTTATTGAAAATATTACAAGTTTTTGTCTATCTGAGTTAAGAGCTTCTTTAATTCTTATATGATGTGTATGTATGTTATTTTTGGTTATAAACTATTCCAGGAATAAATACAAAGACCAACCTCAAAGAAAAGCTGAAGTAAGACAATGTCCCAAATCAAAGAAAATTCCTCTAAGTATGGGGGAGTTGTGCTGAATGAAGAAAACCCACTCATTATGAGAGAGTCTACACCGACTAAGGAATTCACTCAATATGGGGAGTCTTACATCATCTATCAGGTATTCCTATATCTTTAAATTATTTATTCAATTAATATCTTCTACTACCTAGTTTGTTATCAGTTCCAAAATGGGGAAGATTGTTGAACTCAAGTTAATAGTACTTCATAGTGCTTAAAACATTTTGGAAATAACAAACTATCTAGGATAGTGAAATTAATTGAAAACTAAGTATACTCTTAATTAATCAAGTTATTGAGTTTGTTCAAGGGAAAAAACTCAGCTTATTCAGTAATTAATTAAGTTATGGATTAAAGTAAGAAAAATTGAGTCAGCCTAGTATTAAATAGTTTATAAGATATGGACTCAGTAAAGCTGAGTAAGCTTTTATTTATAAAAGCTGTGTATATTGACACTTAGAGAAATATATGACACAAATGCATTTGACATTTTCTGTGAGGAACGAAATATCCCTTTGATGCTTTTCAAGAGAAAAGGTGCTAAAATTAAAGAAGATATTCAAGTGGTCCTCACAAAAAAAAGGCGTCTATGAAATGTTGGAGAATCCTCACTAAAGTCCAAGATGAAAGGAATCTTTTGACATGCGATGTTGCTTAGTGTCCCCGCACAACTCTACAATGTCAACAAGTCAACGAATTGCAAGCTTCCACATTGCATCTTGCACGCCTCTCTATTAGAACTAATTGCTTGAAGGAAATGAGTTTTTGACGCATTCAGATTAATGGATAAATCTAGCACCTCAAAGTTCGAAATCTTTATCTATAAATATTCTAGAATTTGTTTTAAACGCAAAAGTTTGAAAGATTTGAAGAGAAGAGAAATTGAAGACAAAGTCAGAACGAGAAGTTTACAATGACTACTTTAAAGAATCTCAAGTATAAGTAGAAGATTGAAGCAGATGTTCAAACTTGGTGAATCCCCTTGTATTTCTCTAGAGTGGAAATATTGTCAAAATATTCTCAGCATTCAGAAATGCCAAATCAAGCAATAAAAGCAAACCCAAATCTTCCAATCAGTTTGTAATAGAGAGAAACTCCTTAGATTTAGCATTGTAAAGGATTAAACGCATTTTATAATTTGAATTCCTCTGTTCGCATTTTCAATTCATAAATTTGAGTGACACTTTGGGAAGGGTACCCAAACCGTGTTTGAGTGGTAGTTAGAAAGAAAGGTACTTTATGTAATTGTGTCTACCCACTGTAAAGGTTTCTCTGCCTAACGAACGAAGGAAAACACTAGTAAATTAAAGCTCCAAAAGGAATCCGGGGACTAGAGATAGGGTAGGGGCCGAACCAGGATAAAATCTCAGGTATTAAAGTTCTAACCTTTATCGCTTGTCTTTATTGCGTTTTACTCATTCATCTCCATATTACAAGTTTTTGTTGAAAAATCTATCAGAGCTTAGTATAGTAATAAGCAACGATTGAAGATAAACTATACCAGCGAAGCTAAGCAGTTTATAGTTTTTAGACCAAACTAAGCTCATTTCACTCAGCAATCATCTAAAAACTAAACTTGGAAAGAATTTTGATAATATCTAAAAAGAACAAAGTAAAGCATTCACCCCCTCTATTGTTAATATTAAGCTGTTTCGGACCAACAATCAGGAATGACATTTTCAAAAGCATTATAAATGCTTTGATGTCTATCAGAAATAATAAGCATGCCTTCTCTCTCCTTGAATACATCCATAAACTTTCTAAAGAATTAATCCCATGAAGAGTCATTCTCATCATCCATGATTATAAATGCTAGGGGAAAAACCATAATTGAAGAATAAAAAACTGAATAATTGCAAAACAAAAACATAAAATTATACAACATATAACAGTGGCATAACATTGTAAAAAAAGATAAAACAAAATATTTTCAAAGATACACTCCATTAGCATAAGGTGAACTAGTAAAAAATGTGTCCTACAACAACAAGATTTTAAAAAAGTGGCATCTACAACAATGACAGGGGAAATGCTCCCATCCCTTAGCTGAAGCATGAATAGCAATAAAAAGATATTGAAACTTATTTCCTTCGAACTCAAGAGAAACAACTAAACCAAGATTAGTCGACTAAACCATATAGAAAAAATGAGGCAATTCTAAATATGCTTATTTAGCATATCCCCTAATCATATTCATAACTATCACTTTTTCCTGCCAAGCTGTCTAATAATTAATTTCAATGCCTAATATATCCCTCATATCAGAAACAATATCATATGGAGTGTAAATTTTCTTGTGACTTATAAATGGATTCGTGATAATCTTTGCCACAACAAACATAGTAACTTGCCGCTTGTCGTTGTTTCTAAGATGTATATTACAAGAATGATCCACAACAAAGTTCCTAATAATGAAGTACCAGAATAACTCCTGCATGATGCTTTCATATACCAAGGACAAGTGTCATAAAGCAACAAATCCAAAACTGTTTTGGACATGACTTCAAACTTTGTATTGAAATTCATTCTTGATTGCATAAAAGGTAATCACGTCCTTCAAAAGATTCTTATTCCTAAATACTTGATTAACCTAAATAGATTGAATATCAGACTGAGCTATACTAAAACCATCAACAACATCATTCTCATTACATTCAAAATCTTCTTCATAATTATCCATATCTTCCAACACTTTGTCCCTAACATTTCTCAAATACAGAGTATTATCATCATCAAGTGATAAATCATGTAAAAAACAATGTTCAACATCTAGTTCACATGCAAAATTATCCACATTACTATCCAAAACTTCAACCACAACTACCAAAAATGAAAAAAAATAATTCTATACAAAAAAAAATACTATTATAGAAAGTATAACAATCATATAACACTTATATTAAGAAAATAAGAAAAGTATTTGAAAGATAGAACTACTAAACAAAAAAAATAATTATTATACACTGTATTAAAATAGAAATAGGAGATTAAAAAATTACATGCATTGCAAAGCACAACAATTTGAAAAGTCGTAACACAGACAGGAAAATCCATTTGATTATTGATAGTATTCCTCATATAAAAAATAAATTGAAGAGACATATCATTGAAAATTTGCAAAGGTGAATAAGAAGTAGACATCTTAAACTGAAATTTCAATCTACAATTATCATCATTAACATTAATATTCTCAGATATAATGCGTTCAAAATCAGTAAAAATAGTAGATAATTTCAAAAATCAAACCACAAGAGGCATAATCCATGAAAATCAAATCATGAGTCCATGATCCAACATGATGAATCAAGACTCTTATCTTCTCCATCAAAATTGAATGAAAAACCTAAATTCAAAATACACAAAATGCAAAATAACAATTACAAGTAGGTAGAAAGAAAATCAAAGGAGAGCAAAAGGAAAATAAAAAACAGAAATGAGTACAGATCAAAGAAAAATCATAAACTAAAAGAAAATGAAAAATGAAATCTGAAAGCAATGATGATTGAAGCAACAAAATTGAAAACGAAAGGAAAATAAAACAAAATCAAATTGCTACAGATGATAAGAACAAAGAAATCAATTAGAAATTAAGAAACATATCAGAAAAATAGAAGAGATCAGCAAAGAATGGAGAAGAAATCGGCGAGGTGAGAAGCAAAGAAGAATAGGACGACAGAGAGCTAACTGATGGATGGAGAGAATAACGTATTAGCTAGAATAAGAATCTAATTAAAGGCAAAGTTAATATTAAATCATACTTAAATTAAAAGCAATAAAATTTAAACTTTTAAGCCATATGGTTTTCTTACCCAATTCGCTAATAGAAAAAGGCCCATTAGCCTCGGTTAAACAAGCCCATTTTCTTCTGTTATCGGTTGAGGTCAAAGGCCCCGAGAGAAATGCCATGCGCCCGGTTGCCTCGGTAGTTTGAAAATCGAGGCAATTTACACATTCAAAAGCACAACCTATGCGTGCAATAAAATTAATCAATCAATCATATTGCACAACCAAAATCAATTTATCATGTAACTAACATATAATAGAACAAACACATCAAATAACATAGAACCAACGCATCAAACTAAGACATACCGACACATGCAGAGTAAAGATAGATAGGCAACTCTAGTCAGTGCTTCCAAAAAGAAAATTAGACGAGCTCAATTAGACTTGAATTAGACTTTGAATCAGTACAAGGAAATAGTTGTTGCAGGAGGACACTCACCATCTAATGGAAAATTCTAGATCAAATTATGAACTAGGGATTCGTTCATTATTAAGTGAATTAATAAAATTTCATTTATTTGACGACAGTAGTTGTAGGAATAATATAGAGTACCTTACCCGGCAGTGGAGCTGATGGTGAGGCTGGAGAACGGTGGTAATGGAGCTAAAAGTGAGGTCGGATATAGCAGCAAAGGCGGAGCTAAAGATAGTTTTTGCGACGTTCGAGCGGCAAAGGCGGAAGAGACTATTTGTGGTGGTTTGGTCATGGTTTAAATCATAATCAAGGAAAATGCGGAAGAGGATGATTTGCAGTGGTTTGGCCATAGTTTAAATCATAGTCATGGCAAAGGCGGAAGAGAAGATGATCTGCAGTGTTTTGACCGTGGTTGACATCACATTCAAGGAGAGAAAATATGGCGGCTTAAATCACAAGGAGGAGAAAGTTGTGTTAGGTTAGAATTGAGAAAGTTTTCCTCGATTAGACATGTAACCGAGGAAATTTTGCAGATCGGGCTAGGTTTGAAAAATGCGAAAATTCACTGAATAATTTTTCACGAATGTTTGCCTCGGTTAAAAGTATAAATGAGGTAACCGAAGTAATTTTCATTCCTTTTAGCGGGCTCCAAGAGCAGTTGGCCTCAATTATTTGTATAACCGAAGCCAAGTTGGTGTGGCCAAAAGCCTTTTCTCTACTAGTTAATCTATCAGAACATGACCTCGTAAGAATCATTATTTATCGCTTAAGTTCTTACCCTACCTTTGTATTAAATTTATAAGCGATTTTTCAAACATCGTAAAGACTACCTTTTCTGCTACAAATTTTTCAGTTGTGTGATAGAAAACGAAGAACTTGGGGGACTTTTCAAATTTGTTACGGTACAACCTCAAAAATTTATGATTATTTGTTAGCATTATATTTTAATTATTTCCATTAGTATTTATTACTCATAATTATTATAATAATAATTATAATTAATTTAGTGTTTTTTAATGTTTTATGTAATAAATTTTATTTCAAAATGGTTGGATATAATATAATATTTTTAATAAACAAATATGAATGGCAAATAAAAATGTTAGGGGGTGGTAAAAATGGATAATATATAACATTTCTTGTTTTTTTTTAAGAAAATATAAATGATATATAAGGGATTATGAGAAACGATAAATATAAAAAAGGGCGACAAATATCATCATTATATATCATCGTCAGATATTGATGGAAAACGTAAGTCGGAAACGAATTCAGTTTTTACCTTTATCCATATGCCTTAGATCAAATAATGCCACATCGAATGTCGAATATCGAATTGGATCCATCGAATGTCGAATAATTACCATTAAGTCCTTAAAGTCTTAATTATTTATAATTAATTTATTAAGTTTTATAATTTTTCAATTTAGTCCATATAACTAAATTGGATCGGATCCTTTGACCCGATTGACTCGTTCACGGGTGGACTGAGTATTTCCAATATCTCCCACTCGCACTTGACGGGTTGCATTCCGTACAAGGTTATCAAATCTTCTATATGTTGTGAAGTCGTGCGACCGGCGTACTATTAGGATCGCTTTGTCTTGCACCTGTTAGGGTCTGCCAAGACTATACTGAGTGGTACTTAACTAAATAGATTAACATCTAGTATTCAGAAAATATCTTGTACCCGTTAAGGTCTATCAAGACTATTTTGAATGGTACTCAACCATATAAGTTAATATATAGTATTTATATAATATCACATTGATATATAACGCATATGCTTTACCCTATACTGGTCAACAATCACCCACTTCCACATCTTTTGGGATCTCAGAAGTCTTAATCCGTTATTCACTATCTTATTACATATACAAGATAGGCATGCCAGTGAATTAAAAGAACTCTGATGAATGTTAATTGGCCAAATCTTCCTTTTAAGTTGTCAATTCTGTACAAAATTTGTTCGTTCCATCAACCAATCTCTCCCAGATCGAATCATATCCTAATCTCTTGGTGATTGATCAAATATCTCTTACTAGTCCTTAATTCGCAAGATAACTCAATAGTATTGAGGGTAAGGTCCAATAAAAGTATAATGGACTGAGCTTCACATTAGAGAAGTTGAGATCCTTGTACATCGTACAAACTTCTCATCTCAAGGTCGTTAGGCACACATTATCTCAAGAACTTATTTCTCTCCCACTTTGATAATGTGCCATGGTGTCCTTTCCTTTCTACCCTTATAAAGGAGCACATGTCTTATTATATCAACCAGCACCATATAAAGGTCTCTGTTACAATGCAATTAACTTAACATTTAACCTTGTTCAACTAAATGAACCACCTTTAGCTACTTCAGAAAGAACATGACCAATTTTCATGTGAACTACATAGTTCTTACCTGATTCTCTTTTAGATTCGGCACACAATGTTCTAAACAATGCGATTCTCTTGTTACTCAACAAGCCGATTCACGATTTTGAACAGGTTCCTGAACTACACATAGTTGTTCAAAATCAATCTCATCCTAGTCTGTATCCTTGTGATAACACTAGGGTAAACACCATGTGAGTGGGCTACTTCTCTATCCGACATGCTATGAACAAAAAATAATATATGTACATAACATATGCACACAAATACATTGCTCATAGAATAAAACTCATTTATATTAACATAATATCATTCACGATTTGAAGGGTATAATAAATGAGGTAAATGAATAATATAATCTATGTATATTTAATGCTTTGATATATTTCAAATATACAACTTTCAGAGACATACTTCATAAACAAATTTACAAGCATGTAATGAGTAGATATATACCTCATCTTGACCTCTGCTCGTGTTACTTAGTCTACAACTAACAAATACTTAATATCGATATACTTATTGCTACTACGATATTTCGAGTCTATTGCATAAGATATCGATGTTTGACTATCTCCATAAATAGTCAAAATTTTGTTTGGAGCACTCAGCATAAGAAGACTTAGTAGTCTCTTTTGTTAAACAAAATCTTTAATCATAACTGGAAAAACACATTTCTAGCCTTAGCCTTAGCTAATATGCACATATATATTCTATAAGGTTCATTTCATTGGTTCAATATATTAGAGCATAACCAATGGTTACTCACAAGTATATTATAATTTTCTTAACGATCTTTCAGTGTTCTATTACTGGAATAAACTAATATATTACTTCAATGCACACAAAATGAGGTATACTAGGTCTAAGTATGACATAGCATATATAATGCCAATGTATGGAACATTTTCCATATCCTCCCACTTGACATGAGTTTTAGGACAAATACTTACACTAAGAATCATATTCTTGGTCATCGAAATACTTATGGGTTCATTATTCTGCATATAGAATCTTTCTCGAACTCTTTTTTTACAAGATCCTAAAGATAACGAGATACTAATTATCTTATCCATCTAATTAGATCTCGATCCTAGGACCTATGTAGACTTACCCACGACTTACATCTCGAAGTTACTAACCACCCAATCTTTCACTAGTATGGTGTATACATAATGGTTCTCCTTTGCCATTCCAAATACCATAACCTTAAAATCTCATGAGATAATATATTGACTTATTCAATTCAAGAAACCTCGTGTTTACAAATCTTTAGGGAAAATCCTCTTAATTTTACCATATAGATCTCTCATGACAATTCTCCATTGAAAATAGAGGTCCACATACCTACTTGATTTAACTTTAAGGAAGATAATACTACTAAAGTTGACATTATTGATATAGTTGTAATTGTCGTAATTGGAAAGAATATATTCTGATATCATATTCTTATCAGTTTAAATATATGTATTCCTTAACTATAAGCCTAATGATTTTACTTTACATTGGGAATCCACTTATTCTCAATATTCTTATGTCCTTTAGGCAAGTTAACTTAATTCGTCTTCTGTTACGCACAACTATTCATTTCCCTTCAAACACTTAATTTTCAGGGTTGGAACAATTTTCCATTTTATTACTTAAGCTCTGAATCTTCGTAAATATGTCACATATATTTATTATACCTCGAAATTCTTCCTTTTACGCTCATTTTTGTGCTCCCACTCAAAGTTGAAATGTTATAATGATCTAGGCTCACACTTGTGTTAAAAATATTGACTCCCACATGGACCAGTAAGATTGGCTCCCACTTGGACTAATAACAATTTGGGTTCTCGACTCCCTCATGGAATAAGATCCCTTATTAATGTGACCATTATGAACCAATAATTTGAATTGCTCCCACTTAAAAGATATATCCAAAACATTAAGTTCAAGAGTCTTAATAAAAGGACATGTTTTTGCCTAATACACCTAATCTATAGAACTCATTTCTAAAAAATTAATATTTCATGATTTGAAATTTTACAGATCTATCCCCATTCTCCCCCATAAAACATATCCTTTCGATATGTAAGAGTATCTTAAAAGACACTCCATCTACGTCTTGGACCCAATTTTCCAAAATTCTTTAAGGTAGTGTGGGAGTTAGTGATACAACTCTAATGTCATAACCATGATAAATTTATTATACTTCTAGTCTATGTCACATATGGGTTAAAAAAAGACAAACTTTGAAGGTACTTGGTTCAGTACACATACTTAACCATTGGAAGAAGAAATAACTTTCTCCTTTCATAAATTCTATACTTATATAGAGTTTACGGATGAACAATGAATATTTAATCCCCTCATCACATAAAACTATATACTTAACTGAAAATACTTTTTACCATTTCAGCTCCAATGCTTTACAATCAAATCCAATTGATTGATTACTAGATTCATAAAACTTTTGATAGCTTGAAGCTACAGATTTATGGGTAATCAAGTAGATGATGTCATAACAAGTATGGACATCATTTAATGTGATGAAAAATTAGGTTTATACCTTACATTCACGTATATTGAATCAAATTTATCAAAATGAATAAGTTGCAATTGATTTTAGTTCTAGTTCATTTTGAAATGAAGTAAAAATTTGATTTCCTCTAAATGTAACTCATCACATGATGATAATTTAATCATTATAAATTATCAATCACATTAAGCCTAGAAAACATATTCTTCGTAGCATATGCAACACAATCATCTATACGATATACTAACATTTTCTTCTAAAAGAAAAGTTAGTCTGTGGAAAACAAACATTATCTGCTTGATAAATTGTAATGCACATTCATTACAATAAAACCATTTATTTAAGAACTAGACTTATAAATCTACAGTTCCGGAATGAAGAAAATTAATCGTGTGAAAAAGTCAAAGGTGAACCTATTATTCATTAAACTTTATCATAAATTTAAAATTTGACAAATAGTATGAGAATACAACACATCAAGTAGCTATGGGCTTGCGGTCATTGCAAGTATAGTATACATGTATCAATTTATAGAACTTCAACTCATTTTGATGTCAATATAAATTTCAATGTTTCTCATATAGGTTGTCAAAAGTACACAAAGATACTGTGGTTCATGCCCATGTCACATTTGCACTTGAATCAAAAATCCACAAAGGATAAGATTCCATCAACAAAATTAAGCATAGTACAATTTAATTCTCTTTAGAATATATTGCGTGTACCAATTTAGGCTCTATGCTTCATTTCACAATGCCCATATAGTGGTAATTTAGCATATCATCTTTGTGATTTTACTATTTATTACCTTTGGACCTATTAAATTTATGCTCCAATGGTTCAAACCCATTTGCATTGTACTTCTTCCCTTTTAGATATTCCAATGTAAGTTATTATCTGTTGTCTTAAGAACTATCTCCTTAAGACTTTCCTTATGCCACATGCATTTAGGAAGAATCTTGGATATTAGAAGAACAGTTTCTACAATTTCCCGATAAACTTGTAACTACATTAAATGAACTGATTCTATAAGGATGAGTTAAGTGCATCACCTATGCTTTCACTCAAAGCGAAGAACCGATCACTAGTTAGAACTTCTTTCAATTTAATGATCAAACTCAACATGTCTCTCCTACATGAACTACAATAATTATATCATTTATAGCACTAAGTGAAATGATACAGGTCATTAAACTTTTCCTCCCCAATGAAAGAAACAGATTCTTATCAAGCCTGAGTTGGTTTGTGTCACTCTCTTTGAACTCACACATAACATTATTCAAAGTATAAGAGAACTCTTTATTCCTTAAGCACAAACTCAAACTTCAACCTCCAGATAATCTAATAACTACCATTAAGAATCTAAGTCTACTCAAATGAATTTGTAGCAGAAACCATTACTAATATTCTTTAATCAGTAACGGTGAGACTAAACACGTATACAAGGATTTAAGTCAATTAAATGAGCAATTGTGTGTTAATTACTATTTACTTGAATACAAACTTTCCAAGAAAATGTGAGCATCAACCCTAGTATCAAAAAAGATATAAATACTCCATCATCTACCAGGTGAAAACAATTGCATTTAAATCAGTTTGATTCATCATACAATAGTAATTATATGTGTTTTTATTGTTTGTTATAATTCCTTTAACTATAAGGTATATCATTAAACGCACTTTGGAAATGTTGTCTTTAATTAGTTCACTTAACAAATGACATTTAACGATAAGTAATGGATAACTTTATTATCCATAATTATTGAAACTAATTTGGAATTTAATAGAGCATATTAGTCCTAAAAGTTTTATTAAGAATTTAAGTATATTATGTATTTAATATGTCTTTAAAAAGTATAAAGTATAAAATAACTAACAATATATAAATCGAATAAATCACTTAGATCTGGGCATAATAAAACACAATCCCAAAACTATTCAATAATATAACATGCATATAACAGTTATTCAAAAATATAAACAAACAAACAAACACATATTAATGATGCTAAACAAATGACAATGACTTATGTTGTCGTCCACCACATAATATACTTAAACATTTTATGTCTTATTGGAATAAAATTATACACTAAGTATTACAATCCAAAATTTACAACAACATCTACTATAATGTTCATAATTATCATCCTAGGTCAACTCATTAGATCTAGAGTTTTTTCATTTGATCGAATTTGGTGATAACAAATCAAATTATTTTAAAAAGAACTTGAATATCCAATTATTATATAATTTGATCATTCAAACTAATTGAAAATTAAATTTTTAAACCATGTTTTACAAAGTAATAAAATCAATACACACAAAAAATTGCATTTCTCTATGCAATAGAATAAAATAATACACTATGTATTATATATAAATAAATAGGTATACTTTTGAGAATCGATTTCCTCAAGTTCCTCTTGGTTCTTTTCCACTGAATAGATGCTCAGGATTATGTGAGGTTTGCATCATCACTGACCATGTACAATATATGTCAAAAGGTCATTGTTAAATATTACATAAATAATTAACTTAAATATATTACCAAAATATATTTCTATAATTTATACCACATATAAGTTTAATTATAACATAAATAATTAACAAAAACACATTTTGTCATATTTTATATTATTACAAATATAAAATAATATAATCATTATATAAATGGTTGATCATTTAAGTATAATACTAAAAATACTTAATCAAACTTATATAACACATGTATAATTCAAATAATCATCATACAAATAATTAAAAATATAAATATATTACTAAAATATATTCAATAACATTATGCCTCATATGTGTAATTAAATTCAACCATTATATAATAATTAATTTGGAAATTAGTGATATATTTTCATATATGTAACTAATACAAATATATAAAGAAAATAATAATCAAAATTAATCAACATATGAAAAATTTTCAATTATTTTTTAGTAGGTTCAAAATTATTTTCTAACCTATAGAAAATATTTTAAAAATTTAGAAACTAATTTTTCATAATTTTTAAGCATTTATTAACATAAAATAAATGAAAAACAATATTTTATGAACCTCAAATAATTCTGAAAAATCACCAAAAAATTCAAAAAATTATGAAAATGAAAGGGTAGAAAAAATTTCGGAGCGAAACGGCATCGTTTAGAAGGTGAAAAAGAGAACAAATTCTGACCATTAGATTATTGCCACATGGCACAACTAGGAGCAGTCATGGAAGCGGGCTCACCTAGAACGCATCACACAAGAATAGAGGGCCAACCGGCATGCTGGTCCGGTCATCGATGAGTAAAACACATGCTCTAGCACGAGTGGGTAATCGCCAACGGTGAGTGTAGTACACGCTCCGCCTTTTGGTCATTTTCCGGCGACTGACTTTAACATTTCAACTCGTTTTCGTATTTCAAGTCCGTTGGTGCGGTCTGTTTTACGAAAAAATGAACGGAAATTTACGTTTACACAAAATACAGCTTAAAATCAAAATTTTCAAATAAAAAACAACGTAAAGACGATCGAAAAAGCGACCAGTCAAGTTTCGATCGATTTTTAAACCAAGAATTACTAAAAATCAGTAAGTTCAACACTTGAAACGCTGAAATTCATCGATTTAAACTATAAAAACACTTTTTTTATCCCATTTTTCATACTTGTTAATCGTTTTCAACCAATGAAAATCGAGTTCCGAAGTCACAAGTTCCAGAAATTCCAGAATATATAACAAACACATAATCACATAATCATCGTAAAAATACCCCGCTCTGATATCATTGATGGAAAACATAAATCGGAAACATATTCGGTACTTACCTTTATCCATATGCCCAAGATTGAATAACGTCGCATCGAATGCCGAATTGGATCCATCTCATAGTTTGTCGGAGTATGAATGTGTACCTACAACTTCTACAGTGACGAAAATCGATAACAATTGATTTGCAATGGTTTCGTCACGAGACGAAAACTCGGGAGGGAGATAATGAGATTGGAAATTGAAAATGAATAATAATGAATTCCCTTATTGAATTCACGCCAAAATTTCATATAAATTAGAAATGAATTTGGTTAATTATCATTAAATCCATAAACTCTTAATTATTTGTAACTAATTCATTATGTTTTATAACTTTTCAATTTAGTCCAACTAATTAAATTGGATTGAATCCTTTGACCCGTTCACGAGCGAACTGGGTATTTCCAACAGATATAATTATAGTTGCATTATTATTTGGACTTTTTGTTATGATAAATAATATTAATTGGAATTGGTTAAAAGGTTTGATATTCACTCATATTTTGATATTAGTTGATAATGGTCCTCTACTTGATACTTTGAATAGTGTTGATAGTTTTTGTTGTCTTAATTTAGTTAAAGTGAAACTAATTGCAAACTTCTTGCTTAATGATTTAGTTCGTCTTTTTTTGTTTTAAGCGATGTAAATTTTTTCGTTCATTCTTTATCGCGTGTTGTTATTCCGATTCCTAGTGATGTTGCCAACCTCCTTATCTGATACAATTTATTACCTTTTCTTTAAAAAATTAAAACTGGAATTATATTTTTGTTTTCCCATTATTATATAAACTCGACTTAAATGAATATAGAAATTTATGTTACACTTAATCCATTGAAACTGCGATACCTAATTCATAATGCGACAAAAGTATTCAATATGTATTTTACATGAAAGGAAAAACATGTTACATATATTGTGAATTTTAGTCTTGTAATATTGCTAGCTAATGTGATGGTATATATGTCATAACATTTCTTTATGTATTGAAGGTGAAATTTTGTTGATAAAAAGACGAATCCGATAGACTTATTTGAGAGGGCCAAATTGGCGTACATCTAGTGGGATTTGAATACTGATTTACACTAATTATGAGTCCAGCGGTTTAACCAATAAGTTATGAATACTTTATTTCATATAGATCAATTAAACTAGTTACACTTCGACTTTTCAATGTGCGTACAACACACCGGAATCCGAATGTGACTTGAATTTGAGAACACTGATGTCACAACTTCAATCTTTAACCATTAGGCTAAAACACTAGTGACATGCACATGCATTGCTTAAACTGATTTGAGTAAAGCATATAATCATATGGAGTTTTGTATAAATAATTAAACAAGCAATTATCTATAATTTTAAGCGGAACCTCCCAATTAATATTGGGGAATATACAAATATATAGTAATAGAGATTAGGGTTTGTGTGACCTCTCTCAGATATCAAAACATAAGGAGAGGATTTGCACTTGTGCAAGGGCGTACGAGGAATAAATTTTAGTTGGTTAAAATTAACGGACCAAATTTAAAAAAATATATACCTTTATATTATAATGATGCATGAAAATCAAATATTATAAAAAATTAATGTGACATAACCAAATAATTAAATTATAAAAATGAAATTATAAAATTTAAATATTTAACCATTTATTTATACAATCATTGTTTAGTTGGATTTGTCAATTTTTCTTATAAAATATAATATAAAAATATATTTTTATTATTTAATAAATTAAATAATATAAATTAGCTTCTATAATAATAAATAGATGTAACAAGTATAAAGATCCAACTTATATTTTTATTTACTAAATCTAAGTTATATATGTAAACTTTACACATATGTGTCAATAAAATTAATAGTTTAGTTGGTAATGCTACAACCAAAGCACTTCTTTGTGAGGATACTAGCAAGTTGGTACAGGTGTAGAAATCACAACCAACTTATACCGAAGAACTTGAAAACGAAATTGTAATAGGGTTTGGTAAGTAATGCAACACGCTGATCAATAGAGACATATTGAACCAATTTGAAGCTATATTGAGGCAACTCGGTTTCGACAACATGAAAATCAAGCACCATATGCTCATTGTTAGTCTGGACAATTGGAATTCCATACTCGATTGTTAGTGAAAAACCTTAGCAACCAATCGTGCTTTATTTCTTTCGGTTGAACCATTATATTTGTTCTTGTGGACATGGTAGTGATCTGTAGTTTAGGCAAAAAAAAAAAAAATAGCACACTAAGTAATCGTCAAAAAAATTCGGTGAATGATTGGCAGAAAAAACATATGAACGAACAAACATCATCTGCGTTATGCTCTGTGAAACAAAATTCATCGAAAACAAGACCCAACAAAGAGAAAACATGAATATCTAAAACTGAAACTGTATATCAGATATACTTTAGACCAGAGTAAGGAGCCGTAATACATGCAATGTAACAAGCTGTGACACATGCAACTAACATTAATTAACATCTGATTAGTGTTATTGTTTATTTGTACTTGAAACTTCAATGAATATAACAGGACTAGTGACAAAATATGTACGAACTTCTAAACATGTAATAGAACGATACAACTCAGAACCATAATTGCTCTGAGCAATAAACAGTCCTCTTGCTGGAAGGTCAATGAAAAGAAATCACTATAAGCATCACATTATATTGATCTCATCACTTACGTTCTTTGTTTGATCTTAACTTACTTCCAATCAAGCATGTCCAATAGCCACAAAACCTCCTCCCTGGAATTCGCCGCATCATGAAAATCCATTTCAATCCCAAAGACATCAATAACACCCTCATTTCCACCCTCCATGAAAAGCAAAGAAATCCATGCCCTGATACCAGGAACAAATGGGTGGGCAGGGGAGAAATCAAGGTATTCAAATGCCATTGCTCTATAAGATGACCGATCAATATAATCAAACATCGATCTATCGATAATGCGTGCCACCGTGTGGGAATCTTTACGCCTCACTAGCACTGAAACACTCAGATTCTGGCTTGAAGGGATCCTGGCCCTTGGTTCAACAGGCAGAGTCATCTTATATTCAGGACCCTCGAGGTGGAATCTTAGTATGTCGCAGATTCCAGGAGGCGGGGCTTTGATTCCAGCCAGCAAAGCAGGGCCTGGGACTACTTCTGAGAAGATTAACTTTTCTTCTGTCCATATATCGATGAAAAATTCCAGATCATCAAATGAAAGTCTTGGGGGAAGCAGGTTTTGATGGCGCTGTCGTTTGTTAAACGTTTGATACAGTTTGTAGTAGGTTACGGTTGGTGGGTTAGGCCTCTTGCAAACTGAAGGCCATCTCTTGGAACACAAGCATTTCCAAAAGTAATCATCTCTTGCAGTATCTCTCCATTGTCTACATACTCCCATACATGAAGCAAGGTCTATGCCATCCAACAAAGGAAATACAGCCTTCAAAACTACATTATATGACATTTTACAACTACCAAAGAAGACGCAGATTCACCCCGACAATCGTTTAGAGTTCTTAAGTTCCTGGACAATAAAAATCTAGCTACTTCCCTGCAAATTGAATAAGGAAGATTTGAGTTTTAAAGTAGACTCAAGACAACATAAAACAAGTATGTTCATTTATATCTTTCAATATAAAAAATGAAACAAGGTTTTAACCAAATAGAAGATCCCAGAAAAAATTTATGAAGTTCACAAAAACTGTATTAATCACAAGAGGAATTTCGAATACTTTCACATAAAGAGATTTCTTTTTCTAAACCTTGACTAAACCTATAAGATCTACTTTTTTGGATCTATAAAGGATCTAAATCCAAAATTCATAAAACATATTAAGTATGTTCTCCAATTTCAAAATTATTAACCTCTGCGATAAGGATTAAGGAAACGAATCAGATTTTTCATATTAAACTAGCAATACAATCACACAAATGAGCAGTTATTGTTTTATTCCTTTCTCTGTTCCTTGCCAAAACATAATAACTCAAAATTCAGCACAAGCATAGACTCAGTAACAACTGATAATACAAAGAATTATCGAACATCAGTACATCACTTTTAGGTATAATTGACCATACTAAATCACATAAGATTGCAAACTGCAGCTGCCATAGAGTTTCAACATCTGAAACGAAATTAAAATACAGATCAATATCAAACACAAGCATAATATCAACAGCTAAAATATGTGTATTACAAGTACAACAATTTAAGTTACTGAATTTGATTTGGCAACTACTATAGTATGGATCAAAATGCACAACGTAAGGATCTAAAGCATATATAATTCTATCATTTGATCCAAAAGCATATATCAATTAAACGAAACCTCAATGAAAATCAGACTATAAGAACGCCATAACAGTAAATTGCGTCGATAACCTAAAACAATTGGTTATTACGGCAATATAATATCATCAAATGAAATTGATAGAAATCAACAATACTAATCCACCACTGTAAAGAAAATCACAAACACATAAATAATAAACATACCAAGCAGAATAGAACTAATCAATCAATAAACTAAAAAATGAAAATCTCAACAATAATTTAGCATCATTATTACAGATCGAGTACCAGATAGAAGAAGGCGAAGACGAAATTGAGGAAGATTGGAAAGGCCTGGAGTGGTTGAATCCAGATATCAATCTTCGCTTTTGTCTCAAGATTAAGAAGGAGAAACAGCTGAAGAAATGTTTTGCTTCAAGGTACGGAATCAATAGGAATTAACTACAGGGAAATATAGGTGAATGCCTAGTAAATTAATTTTCCTTTGTGATATAATATTTTGAGTTACATAAATAAATGAATTATTTACACAAAATATTTACAATAATACTGTACAAATTTGCGAAATTTATTTACAAAATCATCTATTATGTTAGAATTCTATGAAAAATATCTTAGAAATCAATCAATTAGAAATATGTTATAAATCTATTAGGTTTATATTACAAATCTGTAAATTGTTTATATCTTTTATACAAGAATTTTAGTAAGATTCTAGTAGTTTGTTTTATTTTCAAATACTATGTATTTCAGCTTAAAAATCTATTAAAAACTTAGTAAAACATTTTACATATTAAAATCATGTTGGAAGAGATAATGTTAGAAATCAAATACAAAGAATAAAAGAATTTTAAATCCTTTGCTCATGTTCTTCCCAACGACAAATTCTTACCAATTTCAACTGAACCAAACAAACTCAAAAGAAAAAGGAAGAACAAGATGAAATTGCAAGAAAAGGAGCAACGACTGTTGTGGAGAGAGTCGACGTTGCCATCAAATCTCGAGCTTTCTCCTCTCTCCACGAATTTTTCTCAAACTTCATCAATGCCTTACCAAATCTATAGCTCGCTGAAGCAGATGCAACATATCGGAGAGGATGGATCGTCATCAAAGGCATTCCGAAACTCATCATCAAATCTACTACGTTTTCAACATCTTTCGTTTAAGGAAAGGCTTGGTTTTCAACAAAATTGACAAAAAATTATCTAAAATAGCGATCTCCAATAAAAATGGTCATAGAAGAAAATGAAAATCTGAAATTGAGATTGCAGAGTAGAGGATAACAAAGAGGGGAAGGGTTTAGAGAGAGAGATGAAGCTTAGGAGGGATAGTGGGGGAAGAGATAAATGGTCATGGCTGAAATTGATAAGAGAAGACACGATCATGTAGATCTATGTTGAAAAAGATGAATATGTAACTAAGTTTGCTTAAAAGATATTGTGTAAATCTGAATGACTTATGTGTAAATAGGTAAACATTGGGTGTAAATAGTTTATCAAAATAGTCTTGCTTTGATAAATACTCTAATATTTTAGTTTGATTTCTGTAGAATCCAAGTTAATAGTACTTCACAATAATTAGGTTTTGGAAATTACAAATTACTTAGGATAATAAAATTAATTAGTAACTAAGTAGACTCTAAATTAAGTAAGTTTGCTTGAGTTTGTTTTAAGTAAAACAACTCAGTTGTACGCATACTAAGTTAAGTTATGGATTAGTGTAGCAAAAGTTGAGTAGCTTTTACTACATAGTTTATATGATATAACTCAGCTTAAGCTAAGTAGTTTTTACTTAGTTTTCTCAATGAAAGATGAGTAACCCTTACGATGCTAACCTACTATTAAACCTGTAAACTTAATTATTTCTGTGAAGATAAAATATTCCTTTGTGATACTTCTCGGGTATTGGCTTTGGAAAGAAAAGTGATATTTGTGTGGTCCTCACTACCGAAAGGTGTCAATACAGAATATTGGGATTACCTAGCTGAAGCTAAATAAAAAAGGTATCTTCTGACATTTGTCGTTCTCTTGTGTTGCTAGGCTAATTGCAACTGCAACCACAACAAAAGTGTTCAATCTCAGTCCGCCACATTGCATCTCGCGTGCCTCTCTCAATAAAATTGCTTGAAGATATATGAGTCATCGATGATATAAGGATTAACGGATTAATCCACACTTCAACATTCGAAATCGTTGTCTCTAAACATCCTCAAATCTATTTTAAATGAGCATATTTCAAAGTTGTGAAGGGAAGAGATTTTGAAGAGCAAGTCAAGATGAGAAGTTTATAACGGCTACTTCCAGACCTCTACAACTATAAATAGAGCATAGAATAGACGTTTACAACTTGGTGAATCACCTTGAATTTTTAAGAGCTGAACTCTTACTAAAGCAATCACAACATTTGAAATTCTAAATCAAGTGATCCAAAGCAAACAACTATTTCAAATATGTTTGTAGAGAGAAACCATTTAGGCATAGAAATTAGCTAAGCTATTCATTTGTAAAGGAATCAACAAGTTATAAGTTGAATTCCTTTATGCATTAATCTTTCATTCAAATATTTGTTTTAGTCGGTTTGGGAAGGGTACCCAAACTGAGTTGAGAGGTAGTTAGTATGAAAGGTACTTACTATAATCCCTTCTACCCATTGTGAAAGGCTACTTCACCTAATTAAAGGAAAGAAACACTAGTAGATTAAAGCTCGACAAAGGTATCCAGGGACAAGAGGTAGGTTAGGGGCTGAACTAGGATAAATCAAGGTGTTTTCCTTCCTTATCTTTATCTTTTATCTTTGATAGTGTTTGCGCTCATACATCATCTTTCTCTTTATTTATGTTGCTTGAAAACCAACTTGAGCTGAGTAAGTTTTACTCAGCATAGTTTGCAGAGAAACTAAGTTAGCACAAGCTAAGAAGTTTGCATTTTAGCCTTAATGTTGCACTCACTACGTTTCACTCAGCAAACATTAAAATATATTGGCAAATGAATTTTAAATTCCAAAAAGAACAAGTTAATATGTGTTCACCCCCTCTGCATGATTATTTAAGCTAACATGGACCAACAAGTGGTATCAGAGGGATTATTCTCAAAGGAAAAGGAGAGAGGAGCAATTATTCTCAAAGATGATTCATTCTATGAAAGCACGAAGTCAAATTTTGATGAACAAATAGCACTACTTACCAGAAGATTCAAGGGTTTCATGAAGAAAGACGGGTGTGAGCACGAGATTTTGTACCAGCACGCGCGTTCAACGATGATGGCTTTTCAAGATTTTTATCCTTGAATCACATAATTTTCGAGTATCCAGATGTATTCGAATATGAATCCTCCTCATCTCTAAATTCAAAAGGACAGTATTCGATTTTATTCAGAAATTAATTAAAATAATATGAAAATACATAAAAAAATAATAAAAAATTCAAAAATAGAAACCCGAGGGAGACTGAATCCCAGGTTTGAGGTAGGCCTCACCGAGAAATGGGCTTTGGCCAGGCGAGCCTGGCCAAAACACCTTGGCGAGGCATTCCTCGCCAAAGTCTTTGGCGAGCTCGCCAAAGAAGCGGCAAGGGGCCTCGCCGAACTTTTTTCCGGCGAGACCCTCGCCGGAAAAACTTACCTTTTTTGGATTTTCGGGATTTCTCCTATAAATAGTCGGGTCTTTTTCGATAATCGGGACTCTGAAAAATTTACTGAAAAAATATAGCTTTTAGAACTGCTTCAATTTCCAAGAACTAAACGAACATTTTTGGACTTTCACAACAACTTTTACCTAAACTAAAGGATGAGGAGGATTTTCAATGGTCAATCGGATATCTTCGAAGTGGATTCATTCCGTAAGGGTAAGACTCTGAGTTCCTAGAACTGCAATTTCCGTGCTTTCAGTGTTCTTCTTCTTCTGATTTCATTTGTGAACCAAGGATTTTTATTTTATTCAAATGTTGTAATTCTTCTTCATCTATTTTTCTTGATTAAAAGGAGATGTATGTTAGAACACCCCCACAAAGGAATAAAACATACTCCCGGATAATAGCCGTCACCAATTTACCATGTGAGCAATTTCATTAATTAAAATGAGCAACCAATGTGCTAATTAAATGAACTGTTTTATTTAGATAACAAACACATTATCGTGATTGATTTTTTTAGGCCACACGGGTCTCGCTAAATTCAAAATTGAGCATATATGTGATATCCCCTGTGCTAACCTTTGTGGATGCAGGTTAGATGTATGTTTAGGATTTTAATTTTCCTTCGAGTATCACAATTTCATTTTTTTGGGAAATGTAATTAATAGGCTAGCGGGCAGTTGTATCCCCTGATTTTTGAAGCCTTGTAATCTTTATTTTTCTCATTTATTTTTCGATTTTACTTACTGCTTTGTAGATGGTTTATTATTTCGCATTGTGGATGGTTTATTATTTTCGTCATACATGAATTATGCATTTAAAATAAAAAACGACCTAAGCGTGAATGTGCACAATTAAGAGAATACAGTTTTCTGTAGATGTAATTTAATGTGATCTAATGAGAAATAAGCAACTTACCCCGAACCCGAATCTCTGTGTCTTAGTGGGCCGTCCCCCGAACGTTAATCCTCACAGGACTCTAATTCCTGGAAAGAGCTAATCTAGGTGGTGACACCACACTAAGAGATGGCAGATTTGGGTTCAAACCGATCTAAAACATTTTTTCGCTTTCTCTTTCAACCTTTTTCCCGGGTCCCCAACCCGGTGCTTTTCTTTTTCAAACACCCCGGTGGACCGCGCTTCATTTCCGCGCGCTCTTGGCCCACCACTCCGTGTCGCCCGCTCACAGTGGCGACTCCGCTAGGGAATTTTTTCTAAAAGCTTATTTTTTTCAAAGGTTTTAGATTTTGGATAAGTGCCGAAAATTATTGATCACATTATTTTTTTTCTCTTAATTTTGACATATTCATAATAATGCATTGTAGTAGAATGGATTAGCCCATAAGTTTAAGGTACCCTTATTACCGCGAAGCTTTCTCTTGTACTATTCTGCCTCCCTGAGAAAAGATATTACTTGAGCGGGTGGAGCACTTGTTGCCATATCGCATGTACCTCTCTCAACCCATTCGGGGAGAGGCTTGGAGTGTATTTCAGTGCAACAAGAACCTTCTACATCAGCAACCCATTTATAAACCCTCATGTAAATAAGCCATAGACATTTTTCCTAGGGTGTTACCCAAACACGTGATCATGCATTATATTTTCCTGCAGGTGCTCTCCTTAATATCCTCACGGTATAGAGACAAGCCAAAAACCCAATGCGCGGGAGTTGTATGGTTGGAAGAAAGATATTGTGTGCTATGTGCTAAGTGTTTACCGCTTTCCAATTCATCATGCATTGTACAAATGTGCCATGCTAACCACAAATCTTAGTGCAGACACTTGAACGCACACTCTCATAATATTAAACATGATCTGATATCCTTCATGCTTAAGACTTAGTTGACACTTGAGATCGTGTCACCTTAGGATAACATTAAACAAACTAGAATCATGTAGCATCATTCAACCGATGTTTTAGTGCGATGTCTACATGATATCCGACTCTTAAGACAAACCTACCCAAATCCTTATATGATGTCCACTTGGCATCCGACTTATAGCCTTGCCGAGGTGATCGTACACACCAAAAGCATACACGAGGTAAACATGAACACAAAGGATATCCCAGTTGATGTCTTAACCTAGGTAAAACTTACCCCTAAAACCCTACTTTTCGCCCAAAATACTCACGCATCACTGTATACCTTTTGTGATGATGTCCACTAACATCTAAGACCTTGCCCCAATGGGGTAATAGAACAAAAACATTCATCTATATGCTACATATGGTAGTTATTTCCATACATTTTTCGATTACTTTTTGTTAGGGTAAGTCACACTAATCACCTGAACACCAAGAGAACTAACTTTAGTTCTTGAACCTTTGACTTATCACCACACAGGTAATTAGGTCACTTCATTTCACATTGTCCCTAGGATAGAGTATGAATCTCAAAACCAATGGACCTTCATTTATCACATGGACTAACGATTCTCCTCTTTTTGTAAGTGATTTCTATCTTGCATCATGGTACACTAACCTTTTTTCCATAGCCATAACATTAAACATTTCATGCATCAATCATGCATCATGATTTTACATGCATTCCCTAATAATCTCCATGTGTATTTCAGCTAGGAAAAAGCCAGTTTACTTGAAGGCTTGGAACAAGGCTTCTCGCTGGCTAATCCACATCTCACCAACCACAACTCACCAAGAAGGAGTTCCGTACACCAACTCTAGCTCGGATTTAGAACAAAACACTCTGTGTAGCTTCCGTAACATGGCCCATCAACAAGAAGAGAATGTGACCAATGATCAGGCTCTCGGGGTAGATTAGAACCCACAAGCCAACCAATCATCGGTGAGCGCCGAGATTGCTACTGTAATGAATGCCTTCGCCAATAGTGAGCTGTTTGTATCAATCCTCAACTGCCACACTAGAACTGGGTAGCCCAAGTAGAGGGCGAATGATGTAGTGCCAAATGTCGGTGGCATAATCCTACCAGGGGGACCGTCATCTTCCTCTGTTGTATTTCCAAGTTCTACAACAGTCGCCCCTAACTTTTACCAGTACGGCTGTGGGCAGGGTCAACCGCAAACAGTGTATGAGCCACAGGTGGGTGGCCAATTTTTCCCGGGGTAGCCGGGGCATGCTTCATTTGCACCAAGGGCGGAAGGGCTTTCAGAAATCAAGCCCTCTTCTAATTACATTCCCTTTATTCAAGGGGTGACTCAGCCCACAATGCCCAGCTGGGGTGGACCTTCTCAGACATTTCAGGGTCAGGGGCAGTACTACCTAAGTTCGCAGTATGGGGGCTTCTCGAAGACCCGAAACAGTATCATTCAACAGCCTGGAATGGCTGAACTCTAGAGACAGCTCTTAGCCACTCATGTGTAAGGGCAGAGGGGTGCGATCCTAGTGTATCCCACAGTTGGGGATGAGGATACTTTGCCGCTGACCTTTGCTATGCCCCACTTCGAAAAGTACATGGGCAATACAGATCCTAGCGCGTATATAGCGCATTCCTAGAACGTGATGAGGGCTTTAAGGATCGATGATTGTATGAAGGCCAAATTGTTCATCATTATGTAGGGAAATCCCATAAATGAGTGGTACAGTCACTTACCAATGGACATAGCCTATGATTGGGGATGCCTGTTCCAGGCGATGGTGGACCACTATGGCTTTAATACTCTGATGATCACTACTATGCAGAATTTGGAGGCAGTGAGGTAGAAACCGGGGAGAGCTTCAAGCCCTATTTCGAGAGATGGATGGCTACGCAAGTACGTTTACAGTCTCGCCTATCTCTACCGGAGATGATCGTGAAGCTTTTAGATGGTGCACTACCATCTTATCCAAAGAGGCTGGGGTCTGAGACTTTCCATAGTTATCAGGAAGTTTTTGTGCGAGCTGAGAAGATAGAGCGGTATGATGCCGTGGAGGCAGAAATGGGGTAATAGGTTACTAAGCCCTATTATAGAAAGAATGATTCCAACCTGGTGCAGGTGAAGGCGAAGCAACTGGTAGTACAATTGATGAATGAAGAGAAGGTAGCCACTATTAGGTTGCCAAAGGAAGAATTTCATGGCATCTCACCATACGCTGCTAATTTGGGATTCTTGTTCACCAAGCTATGTGAACTTAATCAATTAGAAAGCTTGAAGAAGCATGTCCCTCCCAAGCCTAAAGAGAAGAACAATTACTGCCATTATCATGTGGCTGTGGGACATCACACAAATAACTGCAAGGAGTTGCCAAAAGCTATTCAGAAATTGGTGGCTGACAAGGTCATCCATGAGCCTGCACTGAAGCAAAGCATGAAGAATAACCCTTTAACGAATTTTGAAGCAATGTTAAGAATGGTTAACTCCAGGCTAGGAGAGAAGAAGGTCCTGAGCTGCCTGTCTGAAGGGCTTGGAGAATTTGTGATGATGGTTGGGTCAGGAAGAGATCCTAATCGGATTTTGAAGATGTTAGAGGAAGAGTCAAACCACCGAGGGTGTGGGGGTAAGACTAAAGCTGTTGAGATCAACCTTGCTGGGATGCTGGTATTTACCGGCCAGAAACCTACGTCACTTCATGTGTAGGGAGGGAATTGTCAGGAGAAGCACCGGCTTGCAAGGGAGAGGAGTATGTGATAGCGATTGAGTTGGGGATGGACTCAGACGATGTGATGGAGATGCTTGAATCTGAGTCAAGCAATTGGGTGATTAAAGAATGAGAAGAAGCCCTGAAGGCTAGTTTTAGCTTGGCCGGAATGTCAGTTTTTAACGGGAATGATGCACCATCTTCTCACTTGTCCAAGTTTTATATCCTGTGTCGAGCATAGGGCTTGTCTCAAAATATGATAACTACGTTGTTTCCATGCTCACTAGCAGGAGTAGCAAGTCAGTGGTATGAAATGTAGTCAGTTGAGACCAAGAGCAATTAGAACTACATCTCTACAGAGTTCTAGATGGAGTTTGCATTTCTAGAACCTCCGAAACAAACCATGAAAGATCTTCTCGCTCGTGTACAGAGGGAAGGAGAATCACTCATCGGCTACGTAAAGAGGTGGATGTTCATCTATCTAGTGTTGGTGCCGAGACCATCTGAACCTTCTGCAATACAGTTGATAGTATAGGGATCTTGAGAAAGATACCGCTACCATTTGGCGAGGTTTACTATACCAGATTTTGATGAGTTATCATACCATGCTCATCACCTTGACAGGGAGTTCACATACAGACATTGTAAAGTCCATGTAGTGGGAATGGGAATACCCACTAGTTTTGTGCTAGTGATGTTGTCTCGGTCTAACCCAGTGGTTAACGCAGTGTCCGATGAGAATGAAGACATGGGGGAACATCCATTGGCAGAAGTGTTCTCCACAGATGAAGGTGAACCACGGGAAGACACAATGAAGGTGGAATCAGGGAAAGCACAATTGAGCATGCCCATTGATCTTGATACATATGTCCCTAAGTCAAGAAGGAAAAGGAAACCCGAAGAAGGAACCTCGACTGAGGGAGAGATAATCTCTGATGGGAAGAAGCCTATAAACTTAGATTCTTACAAGTTGAAGGGGCGACGTAGCCAAGCAGAGGATGGATATGACCAGTACCCTTGGGTCAATTCTAAGGAAACGAGAGTGATAGAGAATGGAGTACTAAGGGTTACTCGAAGTGGTAGAGTTTTCAGAGAGCATGAGACTATACAGCTCAATGACTCCAGACCGGAGGAAACAGAAAGGGAATAGCGTGAGCCACCCTGCCCCCTAAAGGTGGATGAAGACATGCTGGATATAGATCCCTTGGCAAATCAGTTGAAAGGGACTCAGGCCAAATACAGTATCTAGAGGCTGCTCGAGACATCCCAGAAGCACAGAATGGGCCTGGTGAAGAGGTTGATGTAAATGCCTGCTACATCCATAACCTCGGTGATTAAGATGTGCGCTGCAATTTGGGAAGAAATTGCCCCCCTTAAATTCCCTCTATAACTTTTGATCATTCAGTACTACCGCAGGAGCTAGGGTTACACAATCGAGCCCTATTCATCAAAGTTCAGATTTTTGACCGGGCAATGCCGTGTGTGATGGTCGATGATAGCTCAGCCCTCAATCTCTGTCCTCATAAGGTCCTACATTTTCTAGGGCTAAGGGAGGATATGCTCGCCAAATCCGATATAGTGATCCGAGCCTACGATGATTCGAAGAGAGGGGTGGTAGGCACTTTTGAAGCAGAGGTCACCACTGGAGAAGTGACCTCTAATGTGAAGGTTACTATGCTGGATATTCCAGTAACTTACTCGCTACTTCTAGGAAGGCCATGGATCCACGCGATAGGGGCAGTCCCTTGCACTCTGCATCAGAAGATAAAACTTATCCACAAGGGGAGGCCGGTGATGATCGATGCTGATGAGGAATCAATGATGGCAGTAGTTGCATTTGAAGAAAGAACAATGCAAGGGTTGGGGGTGGCGATGGCCACTAAAGAAAAGAAGAAGGGGTGCGGAACCCCAAAGAGATATCATTTTTTCCTTGGAAGCTTTAGAGCTCAAATGAAGAAGCAAGGTTTCATCCCAGGAAAAGGATTGGGAAAATATCATCAGGGGATTATCAGGGCCATCGATCCTATTCTTGTCACACCTGGATTGGGTCTGGGTTTCACCCCAAGCATGAAAATGTACAAGCATAAACATCCCATTTTCTGTAACATGGTAAGCGTTTGCGAGGTGGAAGGCACTAAGGCATATATGGGAGAGCCAGAACTGACAATCCTGAATGGGGAGGAAGTCAAGGGACTTGAATTATTCAATGATGTGTTTGACTTCACAACCGGCAAGCTGATTGAGTCCCCTGTTGAGGTTGAACTAGAAGAGAAACCAATCCTGTCAATAACCCTGAATGAGGGATATGAAAAAGGCGGAGTATTGGAAGATGCGATGGCGGCTTTCACTAAGGCTGTTAACGAGCTGATGAAGAAAGGCGATGCACGAGACCAAGATCTACCAGGCACTATCAAGCTCCTCCCTGAAAAACTGGTACAGACCACTCTCGAGGTAAAACGTACCACCGACACACCTGTTCCTACCACAACTAAAGCCCCTCCGCTTATGGAGGAGGAAACTGAGGATGTAATAATGAATATTTCTGATGTTTTTGATAATTTTACCTACGAGGCTCATTCAATGAAGTACGATAATTTTGCTTACTTGTTTGATTTTCTGCCTGATAGCACCATGCATTCATATGATCATACGCATAACGTCTTTAACATTCATGATTCATCATTAAACGAAATTAACTTGGGTACAATCGAGTCGCCAAAAATGATGACAATTTCTAATGATTTGACTCCTGAAGAAAAAAGAGAGATCATGAATGTACTTAAACGTCACGTGGCATCGTTTTCTTGATCATACGAAGACATGCTCGGAGTAAACAGGCAAATAGCGAAGCATCACATCCCAACTGACCCTCGGATCAAGCTGGTAAAACAGAAACTACGTCGCTTAAGGCCTGAATGGGTAGAAAAGGTCAAGGCTGAATTGGCAAAGCAGATTGAAGCTAAATTCTTAGAAGTGGTTGAATACCCGATGTGGCCAGCTAACATAGTCCCAGTAGCAAAGAAAGATGGCAAGGTCAGAGTCTGTGTGGATTTTAGGGATCTGAACAAAGCCTCCCCAAAGGATGATTTCCCCCTACCCCAATCGATGTACTGGTCGACAGCATAGCAAGGGCTGCTATGTATTCCTTCATGGATGGCTTCTCAGGCTATAACCAGATACTAATGGTAATAACTGACAAGATCAAGACAGCATTCATCACTCAATGGGGTATATACTACAACAAGGTAATATCGTTTGGTTTGAAAAAGGCTGGCGCAACATATCAGCGGGCCGTTACAACCCTCCTTCATGATATGATCCATAAGGAAGTAGAAGTTTACGTTGATGACATGCTTGTGAAGTCCAACACTAGAGAGGAACATCTAGCTGTCCTAGACAAGTTTCTCACCAAAATCAAGAAATACAATCTATGCTTAAACCCAAAAAAGTCATATTTGGGGTTACATTAGGGAAGCTCCTGGGGCATATAGTCAGCCAAAAAGGAATTGAGATGGATCCTGATAAAAGCAAAGCCATTAGGGATATACCCGTGTCGAAAACTGAGAAAGAAGTCCGATCTTTCCTAGGATCTCTACAATATGTAAGCAGATTAATCGCCAGACTCACTACCTTCTGCGAGTCAATTTTCAAATTACTACGAAAGGACCAACCAGTAGTTTGTAATGACCAGTGCCAGGTAACATTTGACAAAATCAAACAATACTTATTAAGCCCACCCGTCCTCCGCCCACCCCTGATCCTATACCTAGCAATTGAGGAGTCATAGGTTGGAGCCATGCTTGTGCAAGAACACAGAGATAGAAGTGAACATGCAATTTACTACTTGAGCAAAAAATTACTTGAGTTTGAGTCACGTTACACCTTGGTGGAGAAAATCTACACAATGATGGTTTGGTTGATAAAGAAACTATGACATTACTTCCAATCTTATCATATAAAAGTCGTCGCAAAGATAAACCCAATGAAGTACTTGTGCCAGTCACCAACACTAGCTGGAAAACTCTCACGATGTTTATTACTACTATCTGAATTTGACATTGAATATGTGACCAAAAAAGTCATTAACGGATGAGCAGTCGTTGAATTTTTGGCAAATCAACCCTTGAACTTTGATTACGTTGAAAATCTAGAATTTCTAGATGAGCAACTAGCATTGAGAGAGGATGCAGGTGCAGAGTGGAAAACGTTCTTCAGCGGTGCAATGAACAGAAACGGAGCCGGTCTAGGTGTTATATTGAGAACACTGCTATGAGCACGGGATTTTGTACCAGCTCGCGGGTTCAATGATGATGGCTTTTCGGGAAATTTATTCTTGAATCGCACGATTTTCGACCATCCGACAATCTTCATATAGGAATCCTCCTCAGACGTTTTAAATTATTTAACTAAATAAAAAAAAATCCCTCGCGGAGGTAGCCTCGCGCGAGGCTGCGTGAGACAGCCTCGCGAATGGCAGCCTCGCGCAAAGCTGTGCGAGGCAGCCCGCACTCCCCGCGAGGGTCCTAAGGGACCCTCGCGGGGACTTCTCGCGAAGGTCGTGTGGTACCCTCGCGGGGATCCCCGCAAGGGTCTTTAGCGACCCTCGCGGGGGAGCCTCGCGGGAGGCGACCCGCGAGCCCTCACGAGGGAGCCTCCCGGGAGACCCCGCGAGGCCTCGCGAGGGAGTCTCGCACGCAAGACCCCTTGCGTGCGAGGCTCTTTGTTTTGGATTTTTCGGGACTTTTTCATCTATAAATAGTCGGGTCTTTTTCAGTATAATGACCGAGGGAAAATTCAGAGAGAAAAATCCTCTCTTTCAGAACAAAAACTAAAATCGTTTTTATTACTTTCTTCTAACTTTTTCTCGGATCCAAAAACACTTTCGGATCCCAAATTTCTTCATCTTTTTATCTTTTCTTCTTAAATCCTCAGATATTCTCGGGTCTAAAACCAATTTAGAACCCAAGTCTAATTATCTTTTGGATAAATAAACACTTTATTTTCCAACAAAACAATCTTTTTTTCAATTAAATTACACTAAAAAACCCAAGAATTAAACGGAGATTTTTGGACCTTTTACATCAACCTTTTCACATTAAATCACCTAAACTACAAAAACGAACGAGGAACGCTCCCGGGGATCTAACGGATATGCCGAAGTGGATTCACGCCAAAAGGGTAAAGCCTCTGAGTTCCTAGAGCTGCAAATTCTATGTTCATCTTCTTTTCTTTTTAATTTTTATTTTGACCTAGGAATTATTTTATTTCACTGTAAATAATGTTGTAATTCTCCT
>CATIWQ010467599.1:0-24776 GCA_949673415.1 Euphorbia schlechtendalii | reverse complement strand
AAATTTTCAGAGAAAAATCTGATTTTCAAAGGACAAACACTACAAAAATATTTTCTTTCATTTCTTCCAATATTTTCTTGGATCCAAAACACATTTGGATCCCAACTTTTAATTATTTTCAAATCATTTTTCATCTACTTTTCTTCAAAAATCCTTAGATATTCTCGGGTCTAAAACAAATTTAGAACCCGAGTCTGATTATCTTTTGAATAAATAAACACTTATTTTCCAATTAAACTACAACTAAATCAAAATGAACGAGGAACGCCCCTGGGATTAAACGAACACGTCGAAGTGGATTCACGCCGAAAGGGTAAGCCTCTGAATTTCTAGAACTGCGGATTCCACACGCATCGTCTGCTTCATCTTTTTTCTGATCTTATTTGAGAACCTAGGAATTCTTTTCTTTATTATCATTGTAAATGTTGTAATTCTCTTCTTCATTTTTTATTTCTTTTTATTTTATGTTAGAATACCCCTACGAAGGGAATACAAACTAATCCCGGATAACAGACCTCGACTTTTACCATGCGGTCATTTTCACTAATAAAATTGACCAACATATGTGTACATAAAAAATGAACATTTTTTTATTTAAAATAATAACCTTAAACCATCGATATTTTAATTAGGCCATACGAGCCTTCTCAAAATCAAATCGAACATATGTGTCATATCTCGTGCTAACCTTTGTGGATGCAGGTTAGATGTATGCCTAGGATTTTATTTTCCTTCGAGTATTGCAAATATTGTTTTTACGGGAATTGTCATTAATAGATTAGGCGGGCGGTTGCATCCCCTGAGATTTTGTGATTTGTAATCTTTACTTTTTCCGCATTTATTTACTGCTTTGTGGTTGGATTTACTGCTTTTTCTATACGTGAATCATGCACATAAACTCCAAAAATGACATAAGTGCTAATATGCGCAATTAAGAAAATACGGTTTTCTATAGATGTAATATAATGTGATCACATAAGAAATAAGCAACTTATCTCGGACCCGAATCTCTATGTCTTAGTGGGCCGTCCCCCGGACGTTAAGCCTCACAGGACTCTAATTCCTAGAAAGAGCTAATCCAGGTGACGACTCCACACTAAGAGACGGTGGATTCGGGTTTGACCAATCTAAAATGTTTTCACTTTCTCTACCAAACTTTTCTGCAAGCCCGGTCCTGACAAATTGAGGGCCCTAGGCAAAATAATATAGATATTAATAAAATGGGTCCTTAGTAAAAGATTATAATAAAAGTTAACTATTTTTGTGAAAACCAAGATTTGATCTCATGATCTCTCACTTTCATAACAAATTACTTACCATTTCATCTACTAATAATTATTGTTTACTTTTATCTTTTTAACATTAATTAGTAAAATTATAAAAAAATATTATTTTTGGGGCCCCTTCTAACATGAGCCCTTGGCAGTGGCACTCGTTGCCCACCCCCAGGGCCGGCCCTGCCTTTCTGGGTTCCCGACCCGATGCACTTTTTAAAACACCCTGGTGGATCGCTCCTCTCATTCTGCGCGCTCTCGGCCCACCGCTCCGTGTCGTCCGATCACACCTATACCTTAAAACTTTGGGCTCAAGTTAAATTTAGGTGTGGACTTACGATGTTATTCTCAAATATTTTTTAATTTTTGGTGAATAAAATATAAATAAAAAAGATAAATTTTTAATACTAATATGTTGGAATCTTAAATATAATTACATTTTATATGACTAACGTACTTATCCAAACATCTGATAATATTTTGCGGAGGCAATAGCTCGCTCTACGAATAGACTAATGGTGTTGCTTATGTTTTAGTAGAATTTGTGAATATTATTGAATCTCAGTGATTTACATTACATTAATACACAACTATATATACATGAGTTTTCCTAAATAAAGTAAGATACTATACTGGAGATAATGAACATAGAGTAGGACACTACACTGGAGATAATTAATAAGAGGTTTATACTAAATAGGAAGCCTTCCTATATAGGACTCTAATACCCTCCCTCAAGTTATTTATGGAGTGGATGAAATACCCAACATGGATTTGAATGGTAGCAACCGATCTTTGCTCAATGCTTTGGTTAATACATTAGCTACCTAATCATGCATGGGAATGTAGAAAACTTGAAGTTTGACCTTTGGAGACACTATCTTGGATAAAGAAGAAATCAACTTCAAGGTGTTTACTTCTTTGATGGTAAATGAGGTTGACAGCTAGGTGGGTGGCTGACAAATTGTCGCAAAATAAGTGAGGAGCCTTCAATAGTTGAATTCGAAACTCTGTCAATAATATTTGAAGCCAACTAATTTCGAATATTGCAGTCGCAAGCGCACGATATTCAACTTTTGTGATGAACGAGATACTGACTTTTGTTTCTTCGAGCTCTAAGAAATCAAGTTACGTCCAAGATATATATCATACCTTGTTGTTGACTTACGATCATCAAGATTGTGGCCAGTCAATATCAGTATAACCATGTAAAAGAGTAGATGAGTCTCAATGAAAGAAGATGTCATGTGTATGAGTACCACATAAGTAGCGAAGAATCCATTTAACCCCCTGCCAATGTATTGCAGTCGGGGCATGCATAAATTGAGCTAACTTATTCATAGAAAAGGAGATGTCAGGACGTGTGTGGGATAAATATTGCAAGCTGCCTAATACACGCCAATAGTTTATAGCATCATGATACGGATCACCATGATCAAGAAAAAAATTTTCTTGGCACACATATGTTTAGAAATAGGTTTGACATTTTCCATATGTTGGCTACACAATAAATCAAGGATATACTTTGACCTTGAGAACTCCATGTTGCTTGAATGCCTAGGGTATTTAAGTTTTCCCAAATCACGTATAGCAAATTCCCTATGGAGCTGTGAAATTAGATGAGAAATGGAAGCTTGATTGTTGCCCATTAGTAGTAAATTATCCACATATATTAGACAAAACATGACCACATTGTTATGTAAGTACCAGTAGAGGGACACATTGGATTTTGAGCCATGAAAAATCCGAGTTTCAACAATGCAATGGTAAGACGTTGATGCCACATGCGCGGTGCCTATTTGAGACCATAAAGTGATTCCTTCAGTAAACACACATTATCAGGATATTGAGGATTAGTGAAACCAGGCAGTTGTTCCATATACACTTTCTCGTCAAGATCTCTATGGAGAAAAGCATTGAAAACATCTAATTGCTTGAAGTGAGTTTGTTATTGAGCATACCGGTGAGATTCAGAGTGAGAATGACATTTGGTATCGAGATATGAGGATCAAGGGAACCTACTACTGTTGAAACTAATGTAGAATTAACACTATCTGAATGATTTAATCACAAGACATTTTGAGGTTAACATAGATCCAAAGGTGTTTAATAAAGGTGCACCATTTGACAGAGGAATAGAGTGGGTGTTGGTGAGTGAATTGTTGTCTGCAGAATTGCCATTACGAATAGATGGTGGGCTGGATGTTGTGGCCATGTAGTCAGTAGAAAAAAAGGAAAATTATTGGTCTAGGGTTCCAAGCTCTGATACCATATGAATATTATTGAATCTCAGTGACTTACATTACATTAATACGCAACTACATAGAGTTTGCCTAAATAGAGTAGGACATTATACTGGAGATAATTAACATAGAGTAGGACACTATACTGGAGAGAATTAACTAGAAGTAATCCTATATAGGATTATTATAATCATGGCTTTGACAATATCTTTCATTGTACTTTATATGCATAGTATGCCTCCAATAGTTTTAAAGGTGCTTCGTTCCAATTTATATAAGTTAAAATGCATCATTAATGAATAAAAATTTTATCAATTCAACCGAAAAGTAAAACGAAAACAATTATTTTTTTATCAAATCAGTTAGTTTGATGCAAAAATGACATTTAATATACATTTTGCCATATATGTCAATATATAAGTGTGTTAAAATTTGGACCCATAACATGCGTATTGAATATGTCCCGCTGGCGATGAGTCTATAGTACATGTCATGTATGACATGTATTGTAAACTCATCATTTCAATCTAAAATTATAAATATATAAGGAAATAAAAGATTATTCATTAACTTTAATCAATATTTTCTCCTAAGGCTCTTTTGTACGTTCACATTTTTACACAAATTATTTTCTTTTATTATTTTAATCTTTATTTGTTGTTCATTCGTTTATATTATTTTACGCTTTCGCTTTTATCATCGCCGTTCACTTGGCCGCTACCTCTATTCTTCGTGTTTTATATTAAATCTGCAACATTAATATGCATTTCATCCGTGTATATCTCAAGTTTGAATCTCTTGTTGTGCCAAAACAACTTTCTTGTCTGTCAAGATTCATTGTAAAATGGTGTACACAATATATAATTTCCAATCGATTTGATTTTGATTAACCAGAGTGCTCTACTTTTTCTAATGCTAATCTACAATTGCAGATTTGAAAATTAATACGAGTTGGTACTTCAATCCATCCTGTCCTATTTAGATTAATCTATTTAGATTTTAGGTATGATTTAATCCAAAAGTAAGAACATAAAGAAAAGTGTTGAAGGATGAGATGACCGGGAACATGAAACGAATTGCAAAGATAGTAAAGATGAAAGAGTTAATAACGAATTCAACTGGTTCTAGAAAGGAAAATAGAATTGGATCAAAAATAGAATTGGTATTTTATTTATTTATTAACATATTTTTTGATAAGTTATTTATTTACAAATTAAATGTGATATTTAAACAAGGAAATAAAATAATATCATAATAATGAACTTGAAAATTATAATTAAAATAAGATTTTATTTCCCTATTTTCCGGTACATAGCGATACATGACATGTACCGTTACTTTTCCATTGTAATGGTGGTCTATTTTGATTCTAATTTTTTAACAAAAATTGAAATATTTGGAATTAGTAAACATTTATTAAAGGGAACAAATTAATCATACAAAAGCATTAATAGTGGGGTATCTTTTGAAAGTTAGAAAATATATTCCTCCATTAAAATGTCTTCTAATTTTAAATGAAATTTGACTTGCATTATTGATCAGCTAACTTTTAGTTTAATTTCAAGCAAATATATATTTATGTATAATACATTAAAAGAAATTATATAACCTACAAATTTTAATTTAGATAGCCATGCTGAGCATGTGAGATTGTATGGATTCGAAATCTAAAACAAGTTTGTTGAGGGATGTAAAATGATTTTACTGAAGAAAATTATTCTAATAAAAATACTTGTTTGTTTGTGTATATTTAAGAAAATAAAAATTAAAACTTTGAGCTATAATTTATTTTTTCGGTCAAGTGAATAAATAAATTATTGGTGAGTTGATTTTAATAATTGACTCGGATAATTCATAAAGTAGTGTACTATAGATATATTGGTTGTTGGAAAACTTGGTTGGATCTTTCTTTTTGAATTTACAAGATAAACAAAAATCAACTTTTTTATATAAGTAATGTCTTTGAAATTAGATTTTTTTGCTCATTAAATTTAAAGTGCAAAAAGAATATGAATTATGTTATTATTTTTAAAACCATCTATCTCCTGTGTGGGTATGCACCGGCAATAACCCCTCCGGCTATCGAAAATTTTGTAAAGATTTTAGAATTAACTTTTTTAATATCTGCAAACATTGTAAAAAAGGATTTACATAATATAAAGTTTTTGTCGTGGCAGAAAAGTCATGGTAACTTCTTTTCTATCAAAGTTTAATGCATCAATATGTACCCAAATTTGTTCTAGAAAAATATATTGCCCTTAATTTTGAAAGTGATATGATAGTCCTTCGCATTTCAAAAAGTGCATAATTTTGTTCCATGAAAGTCTAGTGTCAACTTCTGATTTAAGAGAGAAAATAAAAAAAAATGACAGCTTTGAAAAGTCGAACCAACCGAAAGGTAACGCGTGACATTCAGGAGGCAAAGTGGTTGCTTTTATAAAAATTGAGAGAGTAATTAAGTCACTTTGAAACTTCATGAACAGTAAATATTTTGGTATAAATTTACGTAACCACTGATACATTAAGCTTTCTGTTTATGTTTCATATATAATAATCCCAAGTTTTGTAGCCTAACATTTTTTACCCAATTAATATTCATGTTTAAGTTCACACACTCATGTTTATCCTCTCACCCATTACGTTCTAGTTGATTTTTTGTTTCCCTGTCTTGTTTTGACATTATCTCTCAAATTGTTTATTTTTTGACTTGATGCTTAGAGTTTTTTGTTCATCCCATTTATATCTTCGAAATATCATCCATTATGATATATTTTTTCAAAAAGAAGTTTCAACTGCTCGAAATCTGGTAGTAAACACTATTTTATTAGATATCTAGTACAAAAGCAGTATATTAAACCCAGATTAATAGTACTTCACAGTATTTTAGTTTTGGAGATAACAAATTACTTAGGATAGTGAAATTAATTAGGTATTAAGTATACTCTTAATTAAGTAGTTAGCTTGAGTTAGTTTTATGGTAAAACAACTCAGTTTGACATATGCTTAGTTAGGTTTTGGCTTATTGTTGCGAATGTTGCCAAGCTGAGTAACTTACTTCATTGTTTATGCGATATAGCTTAGCGAAAGCTGAGTACTTTATGTGATGTTGAGTTACTTTCCCGTGGTTGCTTTTAAACTATTCTGTAAAGACAGAGTATTCTTAGTTGATGCTTTTTAGATCCCAAAAAGGATTTGGCACTGAAAGAAAAGGAATAACCAAGTGGTCCTCACAGCAAAAATGTGTCAATATAAAATGTGGAGATGTTTTCACAAAAAGCCAAATCAAAAGGAATTATCTAACAACTCACCATTTTACAGCATCATTGCACCAACTGCAACGTCAGCAAAATCGTTCAATCAGTATTTTACACATTGCATCTTGTGCGCCCTCTCTCAACAACATTGCTTGAAGGAAAAGAGTCTTTGACGATATATTGATCAACGGAATTATATCGCCCCTCAACATACCTATCTCTAAACGTCTTTAAATCTGTTTCAAACTTATAGTATTTGAAGTTGTGAAGAGAAGAGATTTTGAGAGCTAAATTTAAGACGGAAAGTTTACAATGGTTATATCCAGAAATCTACAAGTATTAATAGAGACTGGATCAAACGTTTACAATTTTTTGAATCACCTTGAATTTTTAAAGAGCTAAAACTCTGTCAAAGCAATCACAACCTTTGAAATTCCAAATCAAGCAATCTCAAAGCAAACAACGAACTTCAATCAATTTGTAGAGAGAATCCAATGAAACTTAGATTTTAGCTAAGTCATTTAATTGTAAAGGATCCAACTTATAAGTTTTGATTCTTGTTGTGCAAATCAAATCTTATTCTAAATTCGTGTGAGATCGGTTTGAGAAGGGTACTCAAACTGAGTTGGGTGGTAGTTAAGTTTAGAAGGTACTAGCTTGTTATCCTACCTGCTATCAAAGGCTTTCCCGCCTATTTAAAAGAATGAACAGTAGTGGATTAAAGCTCGGAAAAGGTATCTGCGAACCGGAGTTAGGGTAGGGGCTGAACCAATCGAGGTGTTTTCTATCCTTTTGTATATCTTTTATCTTTAATAGTTGGTCTCATACATCAACACTTTTTCTCTCATTTATTCTGCTTGAAAAACCATCCAGAGCTGAGTAAGATTTTACTCAGCGTAGTTTGTGTACAAATCAGGATCAGCTCAAGCTGAGTGGTTTGTGTTTTAACTTAGTTTGCACTCAGCACATTTATATTAAGATACATTAAACTTAACTTGGCTAATGACTTAGCCTAGTGGTAGAGACTAGGGATGAAAACGGGGCTTAATGGGGCAGGTAACACATTCCCCATCTTCATACCCATTAAGGTTTCGAGGAAAAAATATTCTCCATATCCATATCCATTAAGGATTTGGGGATAATTTATCCTCCATTTTTCTTATCAGGGATTATCCATTTCCTCATTAAAATAAATAATATGTAAATATTTTCAAAGTTTCATACAATAAAAATTTTGAATCATTACTTAAAATATTATTTGATCAAATTGTTTCAATGTTTAATGCTAAATTAATTTAAAATCTTAATATATAACTTAAAAAGTCTATCACATTACATAATAAATTCTAAGAAACTAAACATCAAACTTGAGATGCAATGTTCAACATTCAAAATAAGAGTATAGCTAAAATATATCAAAATTAACAATATTTTGATTCAATTTCACGTTGTTCTTCCATTTATGTACATAACCTTTAAGGTTGCAAGGTTTGTAAAATTAAAAAAAGGACTTGGAATAAGTCCATATCAATATGTCATATAATAAAAACTATAATTTTTATAAAATATAGAAAATATTTGGAGGTTTTGGGAATAATTCGAGAAATATTTGAGGATTTTTCAATGGAGGTATATCGGTATCGAGTTCTGGGATTTATCGGATTGAGGAGTACATTCCCCATCTCCATATCCATTAAGGTTTTGGATACGAAAAATTCTCCACTCCCTACCTATGGGGAATTCTTATCGGGGATTCCCATCCTTATCGGAGCGAATGTCCATCGAATTAAGAGATTTGGGCCCCTTTTTCATCCCTAGTAGAGACTGAGTTTGTGACTCTAGAGGTCACAGGTTCGAACTACATCCGGGGTGAGGTAGGCATTTTCCTTTGTAATATAATAATATAAGCGCATTTGCGCAAATTTGAAAAAAACTTGGCTAAGAATTTTAAATTCTCAAAGAACAAGTTAAATCGTCATTCGCCCACCGTCTGACCAATTATATACGCTAAGTGGACCAACATAGTAAACAAATAATTATTGTCATAAAAGTAAATGAAAATGCATTAGAAAATGATTATAACACATATAAGATAAATATGTAACAAAGTATTGAATCAAAACAACTAGTATATAGCAGGAACCTGGTAGTCATTCAGACAAAGAACAAACAGTGTCAAATCAGGTATGAATTTGGTAGGAATCTAATAGGAACGTGATATATAATTTGAATACATGTCAAAGTTAATCTCCAGAGCATATGTGTACATATTAGAAAGTAATCTAGTGGAAACGTGATAAGAAACACATATTTCATTGTTATCATTTAAAAAAAGATAATTAAAAAGCTATAAATAAACAAAAATACGTCATATCACATATTTACCACATACTCATCGCATACGCATTAAGAACGTTTTGATAAAAAAATTGTAAACTTAAAAAGGTTACGCAACGTTAAAAATCAATTGAAACGTATTTGTATAAATAAATTTCATAAATCATACATCTACGATTAATATTAAGTTTTAATTTTGAATCTCAAATTCAAAAAACAATTAAAACTGTACGAGACGTGTGTCGTGGGCTAAAAGAATGTCTAGAATACTTTGATTAACGTAGTTGAAGATGAAACTTGTAAGTCTATTTTATTTGGCTTCGCGCTAATTTTTTTCATTTAATTATAAAAGCTTTCCTTTGTTTAAAAAAAAGAAAAAAGAAAACTTCATTATAATAGTCTTTTCTGAAAAAATACTTTTTTTCTTTTCATTTTTTTAATGAAATCCTTACCTTCTAGACGTCATATCACATTTTTTTTATCAATTACATGACAATTCGCTAACCATATTAGAAATATTAAAAGCTATAAATTTTAAATTAAAAGAGTATAATGTACAACATCACCTACTATCAGACAATTCCATACTTGTGTTAAATATAATATAATTGGCTTTTGTCTATTGCAAAATTAGCTTTTACAATGATATACCATGCATCATTTGCTTTCCATTCACTCTTTCTTTTTTATTTCGTTTTTTATTTTAAGTTTTACAATTTACATTTTTAAAAGTAGGACGACATTGCCTAAATTTACACTATCTTACTTGTGTGACTAAAAGTTTTTTTTAATTTGGTCATTTTATTTGTTAATTGAAAATATTTTCATCATTTTTTAATTTATTTTTGTATTAATTAAGGAAGTAAAATTGTATTGATGAAATTATATGTTGATAATTAAGAAAATTAAAAATATTAATATAAAAAATTAATCATATCACTATTATAATAATTTTTTATTGGTATCGATTCTAAAGAGATACTTAAAAAGGAATATATGTAGTATAAAATTTTAGAGTTTTTTCTGAATTCTTCCGTCAAACTATTTTAATTGGTATGTCATCGATAAACCATTCAGAGCATTTTTAGTAGTTAGTAGATTCTACAATGATGTGATATTTGGAATGGAGATTCAAATTGATAATGTGTTAAAATAGACAAGACATTTAAATAATGAGCCATAGTAAATTGTTTATTTGAATATGAAATGTATACTGTTCAAAAATAAATAATATTTTAAAATATTAAATCATTTACTAAATTACTCTCTCAATTATTAAAATATACCTATTTGATTGTCAGATTGTAGAAGATATAATAGACAATGTTCAATATTATATGTGTCACTTCATATTAAAAAAAATAATAAACAATCTTGTGTAAAGTTGTTTTGTAATTAATTATCTACTTTAAAAATCCATGAGACAATATAATTAATGGAATAGACATGCTACTAAAAAGGGTTGGAGCTTGTATTGTGTTAATGAAAGAACATAAATAATAACTCCATCCGGTGCGGAAAGATTATCATTTTAGCCAAAATTTCATTTTTTCTTTTATTTATCATTTTTCATATATCAATGCAACATTCAACATTTTTTTCCTAATTTACCCTTTTATTAATTATGAAAAAGATTAAATATGAAATGAAATTATAAGATAATAATTAAAAAAAAGAGAAATTTTACGATAAAATAAAAATGATATATTAATCATTTTAACATAGAATTAAATGTTCAATTAACTTCGATGAAATCCTAGAAACAACGGTGGAGTAATAATTAAGTTAATAAGTAAAATAACGGATATATATGTAATATGGGAAATTATAAGATAGGTAACTAATATTTATATATAATCTGTCATTATTGAACCAAGCATTAATTTAGAGAGTGCGAAATCTGGTTGGTCGGTTATAAATAAATGAATGTGATATTGATTGGCAATTAGCTAATTTAATCATGTTTGTCTACTAATCAACTTAGACATTGGTTGGTTCATGGTATGGTATGGTTTCAACTTAAATTCACTTGTTTGGTTGTATGATTATTTTCATGGTATGGTTCTTTCATGGTTTTTCATGGTTTCAAGAACCATGAAAATAGAATCACGGATTTGGTGGTTCTCCTTTAAATCAAACTAAATTTTAAAAAAACCATATCATACTATCTACTTAAACACAAAATTTTAAAAAAACCATACCGTACCATACTTTAGTGATTCACGAATAACTATCATCCAAACAAAGCTTTAATTTTTCAACCATGCTTGTTTTATTCCCTCACTTTTTAATTCTGACAATGTTTGGAAAACTCATCTAAAATCTTGGAGATAGGTAGGTTTTTATATGCAATTTACAATTGAACCCTTTACTTAACGCATGTACACATACTTAAATAATTACAATATTATTCACTATATCATCCGCCACAAGTTGAGCTGGGGTGTGAACTACAACCAACTTGTCCTATAATAATTGAAATAACGCGGATGACAATGGCTTTGTCAAGACATCAGTAACCCAATCTTTTGGAGGAATATACCGAACCAATAGGGATTTTGAAGCTACGCGTTCACATATGAAATGAAAGTTGAGCTTAAGATGTTTCGTTCAATTATGGAAAACCAGGTTTATAGTGAGATATATGACACTAAGAATGTCACACCACAATGCAGGAGCATTAAGTAGTGGAAAACCAATTTCTTGGAGCAATATACCAAGCCAAGAGAGCATGGAAGTAGTGGTAGCAAGTGCGCGATATACTCCGACTTTGTTGAGGAACGAGACACGGTTTGTTGTTTGCGTGATGTCCAAGAGATTAAATGGGTGCAATGAAAAATTACAAAGCCAAAGAATGAGCTCTATCATATGAATCACCTACCCATTCAGAATCAAAGAATGCTTGGAGTTGAACTCGGCTCTGAGAGATATACCGTAAACAGAAAGACGGAGTGGCTTGTAGGTGCCGTAAGATACGCTTCAAGGCCTGCCAATGACTCACGAGAGGTGCTTGCATAAATTGAGCAACCTTATGAACCATTACGAAATTGATAAAGTGAGGTGTCGGCTTTCGAACCTTGGAACCCATAATCGAACAACACTTGTGTAAGCTTTTTATACCACATTCTCCGAGATTGTTTGAGGCCATAAAGGGCTTTACGAAGAAGGTAGACATATTTCAGATGATACTTATTTACAAACCCGAGAGGTTGTTACGTAAAGACCAACTTATCTAGTTTGCCATGTAAAAATGCATTTGATACATCTAGGTGCGTGATTAACCATTCGTATAAATGACAAGAGATAATAATAATCGAATTATTTTTGGCTTAACAACTAGACTAAATGTATCATACAAGTCCACGCCTGGACGTTTGTAAAATTTCTTTGCAACTAGACAAGCTTTGTAATCCTCAATCGTGCCATCTATAAATTGAGTTTAATTTTAAACACCCACTTGCAAACACTAATATTGGATTTGGGAGGAGGAGGTACTAGTGTCCATGTACCATTTGAATCGACACCAAATATTCATCCGTCATAGCTTTGAGCTAACACTCAAATTCAGATGCCCCGGTGTAGCAAGTTGGGTCATTAGAAATTACTTTCATTGTGCATGTATACACATCCGGTGGCAGAGGTAATTTTTCTATATCTTGCAGAGAGACCATTATTGTGGCATGAGTGAGTTCGTTTGTAACTAGAGTTCATCTAGAGGGTTGGTTACACCGCTGAAAGATCAACAATCAATGAAAGGCCTAGTGATTTAGTGTTTTGAGGTGACTTTGTTGGTTTGTTGAGGTAAATAAAGTGAATGAGTAGTGGCTGGTTGAGGATGGCGTGATGGTGATGAAGAAATTGATGGATCAGATTGAGTTATAGGTGGTAAAGAGAAAGTGGTGGGTTGGGCTGATGTTTGACAGGAGGCGATTGTGTTTTGTTAGTGGGTAACTATGCGTTAAGTTTGTGTGGATGACAAGATTGTCGTGGTTGGTATATGTAAAGGGGATCACATTGCTACGAATAAGGAAACACCTGATCATTAAAGCTAACTTGGCGCGAGACAAAGAATTTTCAAGAAATAGGATCAAATTAATGATACCTTTTGTGACATTTACTAAACCCAAGAAAGACACACTTTCGCAATAGAAAATTGAGCTTATGACTAGAATAAGGACACGACCATAGATAACATAAGCAACCAAAGACACGCAAATAATTATAAATGCACAAATTTAAATAATTATAATTACAACGAAAAATTATGAAGGTTAGACATGGGCATACGATTTATGAGATATACAGCAATGATAAACGAATATGACTAAAATGCATTGGTAGTTGAGTTCAATGTAATAATGAAAGGCCTGTTTTGACAATATGTCAGTGTTTTCTTTCTACAGCCTCATTATGTTCTGGGCGTAGGGATATGACATTCTGTGTTGTTCCCCATTTTCAATAAGATACTTTCACATCAAAAGAAATTCACCACCACCATTAGATTGGAATATTTTAATGGAACGTCTAAAGCACGTTTTAACAATAGAACGAAATTTAATAGAGGCACAAAGAACTTCAGATTTGTATCACAAGAAATAAATCCACAAATATTTGCCAAAGGCATCGTAAAAAAGTAAGTAATATGAAAATCCATCATCATATTCAATGGGTGAAGGCCCCCACAAATCAAAACAAATTAACTCAAAAGGTTCAATGGAAGCTTATGCCTCTTATTTACTTCACAACTAGAGCAAATAATATGGGCAAAATTTTATTCCACAAACACTAATACTATTACGATGCAATAAAATATGGAAAAATGGAATAGCAGGATGCCCAAGTCTGTCATGCTAGGTAGATAAAGTAGTGAGATGGTAATGAATATGAAAGCGATCACCTGATGAAAGTGCATAAATTCCATTTTTATTCAAGCCTTGAAGTATCACCTGTTTTGGAATCCAGGTCCTTCAAAACATAAAATTCATCAAAAAATTTTAACAAAAACATCATTGGAATTGGTGAGTGCGCTGATAGAAATTAAATTTACATTCAATCTAGGCAAATGCAAAAAACTTTAAACAAATACAAGGATTTTAACAAGTAGCAATGATAGTGAAACCAATATGTTCAATGGGAAGAGTAGTGCCAGTACCTAAGTGAACTTCCTCAAGACCTTAATACTCGGAATGCAAGTTAAGTTTCCCCAAATTCGATGCTAGGTGATGTGTTGCTTTGCTATTGATAATCCAATTGAAATCAATTTGATAAATGATGGTATAATGCGATGTGGATAGAGGATGATTTATTTCATTGTTGAATCTCGGTGATGGTACAATGGAAATATCATTGGAACCAAATAAGATGCTTGACTCTAAGGATTGCTAGTTAGAGCCTGAATAAAAAGTTGCCTTTTTGAGAAAAATTGTTGCTGGTGGTGGTGGGACTAATCTCATCTCGGCTTCCTCCATGAGCTGATTTCACTGTATAATACGTTGTTGGGATGTTCAGCTCATCCGAGATGAGTTTATCCCTCTTTAAGTGTGTTTCTTTAGTAAAAATTACACCGAATAAGTCATCAAATGAGATCGTACGTGCCGCAAGCGTATGACAAACATCTCGAAAAGTACCCCAAAGTCCATCTAAAATCAAATCAACAAGATCAGGGCCGGCCCTGGGCAGGGTGCAAGGGGTGCGCCCGCCCAGTGCCCCTAGTTGAAAAGGGCCCAAAAATGTTTTTCATGTTTAAATTTTTAATAGTTAATATTTAAAAGATAAAAATGAATATTAATTAGTGTTAGAAGAGTTGGTAGGTTACTTGATATTGTTGTAAGAGATCCCAAGATCAAATCCTAGGTTCTAGAAAAAAAATTTTAATTACTACTTTATTTACTGAGGGTCCACTTTTATTAATTATTATATTTTTTTTTACCTAGGGCCCTTAAATTCTCAGGACCGGACCTGAACAAGATCCTACTCTGATACTTGATATTGTAAAGTTGCCAATCGATCCGAAAGCAGCTTTGCACACTGCATATAATTCACTACTGATTTGGAATTCGTCTTCGTAAGAGAGTGTAGCTATTGTTTGAGGTCCTCGATTTAGATGCATATGCATTTTCAAGTTTAAGCCAAGCATCTTTTGCCATTTTCACACTGATGATTTAGGGCAAGAGTGACGTAGAGAGTGACTTAACCAAGACATGACTTGTTGAGCTTGTCGATGCCAATTCGGGTGATCTGGATTCGGTTCATAACACGAGATGGACATAGCTAAATAACACTCCCTCCGGTTTCTAATATTTGTCGTTTTAGAATTTTCATCAAAACCAATAAGACATTTAATGCACTATAAAATGACTACTTTAATCTTTTTACTTTATAATAAAATTCCCTCTCTTCTTAATTACCAACTTATAAATTAATCTACGCTTAATATCTTTCCTAATTAATGCAATGGTAAATTAGGAAAATCTTATTAAAAGTGCATTGATATTTTAAAATGGCAAATATTAGAAATCAAAATCCAAAATCTAAAATGATAAATATTAAAAACCAGAGGGAGTATCAATATTATTTACCATATCAAATGGCAGCTCGTTAGGTGGTATATACCACACTAGACTAGACCTGCGTGTATTATAAAGATTCGTCTGCCGAGTAAGTTAGAATATACATAGGAATTAATGTCGTTGGATCGGCCTTAGACAAATGCCATAATTATGAATTTAAAAAGAGATTAATTTATTATATACTGATAAATAAAAAACTCTTTAAATTTGTTCGATATTACAAATTTTATTATCAACTTAATTTAGATTGCTTTTTATCTCATTTGTACTATTTTTTCGTTAAATCAACTTACAATTTTTATGTAAACTAATAAATTATAACTTACCAACTACATATAACTCAATTAATACATCTCTCAAAGTAAAGGAATGATTCTAAATTCGATAATCATCCTCTTAAACAATCCGTATTCTATTGGAACTTATATTTTTAATTAGAAACTGCTATTGGAGCCTTAAAATCCCCTATACATACTGAGTTGAGCATAAAAATTTACATGTATAAGTATCTTTTTAACATTTGGCCTATATTTAGAAAAAATAGCAAAAAGGTTTTCTTCTATTACTTCATTCAAACCTTCCCGCATCAAAAAATTTGTAACTTAATTTATACATACAAATGCGCTATAATAAATTTATAAAAAATCTAAACTTCATATGTGACTCAAACTTCAGAGATTTAAATATTAAGTTAAAACATTTATCTTGTGTAACATTTTTTTTACATTAAATACGAGAAAAATCTCAACACACTCTTATGTTAGACTTGAAATGAGAGATCACGAAAGTCATAACCATCTTAGTCCACTTTTTTTTCGGCAATCAGAATAAAAAATGTCATACATCATAAAATTTTAGAAAATGTTTGAATTGACCAATCAAACGCAATACCTTATTTGAGTCATTTTTCACCTTCTACACCTCATCTTCCATAGGTTGAAGATGCAAATTGGATAGAGATAATGCAACAACATATTACTTTGTGTTATAATGGTGATATACTAAGGACATCCCCAACTTTACATCACAATTTTTCACTTCAAACTTTATAATATAAAATTGTTATAGTGTTTGTTCCTTAACCCTTCATTTCAGAACAAAATATTATTATTTAATTTCTTTCTGTTTAACTTGAAATAATAAACAACCAATCAAATTAAAATAAAATAAAATAAAAAGTAAATAAATATTATTAAAAAAATTTAAAATTGATATAAAGTGGTATTACAACAACTTTAAAAAGTGATATTTAAAACTGAGTTGAAATTTCAAATCTCATTTCAACCTTATTTTAAAGTGGGGTTGAAAATACCGTAAATATGCATGTACATGGGTTGAGTAGCAACCAAACCCATCCTATCAAATCTAGTTCTCTTTCAAATTCTAAATAATAATGATGATAATTACATGAAATGTATTCTAAAAATCGTAAAATTCAAATTTATTTGAGTCTGATGGGACAACTCATTTTTGACAAATTTTAAAACGTTCATTATTTATCAATAATTAAGCTCATAATTAAATTATTAATTATACGTAATTTAATTAGTATACCTTTCAAAAAAAAAAGTGAGATGTTTCGATTTCAACCTTATTCAAAAATTTATATTTATGAAAAAGAAAACCAAATTAAAAGAGTAAGTTTGAAAAGAAAAAAAAGGTCATAATCTATTTCTATATAAGTTGAAATTTTAATGTTAAATTAAAATTTAAAACTAACCTTTCATAAAAAAAAATTTTAAAACTAACCTACCGTACACTAGTCGGGCATGAAAAGAGAAAAGCCATGCTGGCTTGCCCACGTCTACTCGTAACACGCCTCTAGAGATGAAAATGATATTAATGGAGCGGGTAATGCATTCTCCATCTGCATATCCATTGAGATTTCGGGGAAAAAATATTCTCCATATCTATATCCATTAAAGATTCGGGGATAATTTTTCCTCCATTTCCTTATCGGGTATTCTCCATTTCCCCGTTGAAATAAATAATATGTAAATATTTTCAAAGTTTCATATAATAAAATTTTTGAATCTTTACTTAAAAATATTATTTGATCATATTGTTTCAATATTTAATACTATATAAATTTGAAATCTTAATATATAATTTTAAAAATCTATTACATTACATAATAAATCCTTTGAAAATAAACATCAAATTTGAGATAAAATGTTCAACATAAAAATATAGATAAAAACATCAAAATTAACAATATTTGATTCAATTCTACGTTGTTCGTACATACCTTTAGTCCATGTCCATATGTCATATAATATAAATTATATTTCTTATAAAATATACAAAATATTTGAAGATTTTGGAAATATTTCAAGAAATATACGAAAATTTTTCAATGGAGGTATATCAATGTCGGGTTCAAAAATTTATCGGATTGGAGAGTGCATTCTCCATCTCCATATCAATTAACGTTTCGGTTACAAAAATTTGTCCACTCCGTGTTCGTGGAGCATTTTTATCAAGATTCCTCATCCTTATCGTAGCGGATTCGGAGATTTGGAGATTTGGAGCCTGTTTTCATCCCCACGCGCCACTCACTCCCCGCATTCTTCGTTTCGTCTTTCTTGGAGCTTTCTTCCCCGTAACTCTGGTAATTCTCATTTACTGACTCTGTTTGTTTTCTTAATTTTCAGTTTATTTTACTTTATCGTTCTATTTTGTTTCGAATTAGGTCGATCACGCTTCCTTGCCACTGTTCACTCTACTGTGCACCTAGAAAATTAACGCACTCCCTTTTCCCTTACTTTGATCTTGTTATTAAGAATAGGAAACGAATCCCTTACTTAATTGAGAGTTTTCAGAATATAATTTTTCGCATATTGATTGTGTGTATAATGACCCCTAAATTATGAGGATTGAGAATGTCAGACTTCACATTAATTTGCAAGCATGATCAAGGGTCACGTTGGCTAGGTAATAGTAGTATCTTTCACCGATATTGTTATGATTATGGTTACTGTTATTGTTATTAGGTCTTGCTTTTCCATTGTGCAGAGCAAGGGAAGGCAGGAATGAACCAATCGATGGACCGTTCAGTGAGTGAGAACTCTTGTCAGTTGTGTGATGTTGAAAAGCTTACCTTTGAACCACCACCAATATATTGCACACCATGTGGTGCTCTCATTACGAAAAATGCTTTGTATTATACTGTTGGAGCTGGTGATACACGGCACTGCCTTTGCATTCCGTGCTATAACAAGGCTCGTGGTGGCTTGATTGTGGTCGATGGGACTGCTATTTCGAAGGCAAGGTTTGTGAAAAAGAAAATGACGAGGAGACTGAAGAATTGGTGAGTTTATGAGTTGCTCTTCCATCTTTATAATGCATTGTGATCTTAAACAAGTACAGTTGAAATATTATATATCTTGATTCTGCTGCAGTGGGTTCAATGTGACAAGTGTGAAGCTTGGCAACATCAAATCTGTGCGTTGTTTAATCGTAGGAGAATTGGTGGTGGACTAGCTGGATATACTTGCCCGAATTGCTATGTGGAAGAGGTTAAAAGAGGAGAATTTATGTCTTTACCGCAGAGTGATGTTCTTGGAGCTAAAGACCTACCAAGAACAATACTTAGTGATCATATAGAGCAACGATTGTTCAGGAAGTTGAGGCAGGAAAGGACAGACAGAGCTAGGCTTCAAGGGAAAAGTTATGATGAGGTAATTTGGTTACTGATTTTATTTTTAAATCTGGGTAAAACATTTTGCTACATATGCTTTTGAAATGCAGTGCAAGATTTCTGAACAATTATGGAAATCTAAGTTGGTTTTTATACTTGTAAACCATCATGATAAGAGTGTAAAGCCGGTATTAGTTTTGAGGGGATCAACCAAATAGGGTTTTGATATATTACAACAATTTCCAGTGTATTTGATGACACATGGACAAAGTTTTGGGTTTTGCTAAACTGATTCCTTTTTTCCCTTTCACTTTGACATGGTCTTGTCCCTGACTATCACAATCTCATTAGCTAGTCCTTTATAATCTACACAAGAATGTGGAAAAGTTTTGGTTAAAACACTTTTATATGGCCAAATTTGATTATCTCGAGTTATGCAATTGTGCAAATTCTCACTGCTGCCACAAAGGATTAAAATGGCTCTCTCTTCGATTTCATGCAATTTGTTTTGTTATTCTATGTTGATATAATCTAAATTCTTCAAATACCTGTTTGTAGGTTCCTGGAGCAGACTCACATGTTGTTCGAGTTGTTTCATCAGTGGACAAAAAGTTGGAAGTGAAGCAGCGTTTTTTCGAAATGTTTCGAGAAGAGAATCATCCGACTGAGTTTCCTTATAAGTCCAAGGTAGGAAAAATACACACAGTAAGTTATGCTATATTTTTTGTCATACTGCGAGTGTTGAAGAGAACTGTGGATACTGGTAATGAAGTTATAAATTATTGACAGAATATTTTTCCAGGTGATTTTACTCTTCCAGAAGATCGAAGGTGTAGAGGTTTGCCTATTTGGCATGTATGTCCAAGAATATGGATCAGAGTCTCATTTCCAAAATCAGCGCTGCGTTTATCTGTCATATCTGGATTATGTGAAGTATTTTAGACCTGAGATTAAAGCCGTAACGGGAGAGTCTCTGCGGACATTTGTTTATCACGAAATATTGGTTTGTTTGCAGCACTAATTGGTCTCACTTGCATTTGGGTTATTGATGGTTTAATTGGAACTTTCATTATGCTCATTGGCTTTATTTATATCATTCTGTTTTCAGATTGGGTACCTTGAATACTGCAAGAGAAGAGGTTTTACAAGCTGTAATATATGGGCTTGTTCTCCATTGGAGAGTGAAGACTATATATTCTATTGTCATCCAAAGATTCAGAAAACACCTAAATCTGACAAACGCAGAGAATGGTAACCCTGGCTACCTATAGCACTTGTGAATTTTTTTCTTTTTATTTTCTTGGTACCCCTTTACATAGCATCATTGGTTATTGCTTTTTTATTCTTAGGTATTTGGCGATGTTGGGAAAAGCTGCAGTTGAAAATATTGTGGTTGACCTAACTAATTTATACGATCATTTTTTTACATCAACTGGTGAGTGTAAGGCGAAGGTAACTGCTGCTAGGTTACCATACTTCGGGGGTGATTATTTGCCTGCCGCTGCTGAGGATTTGATTTACCAGCTTAATCAAGAAGAAGATGGTAGAAAACAGAACAAAAAAGGAACTACCGAAGAGACCATAACAAAGGATCTGCTACTGATGCATAAAGTAATTCTTGCCACCTTTAACTTCTGTCTATTACTTCCCGGTCAATCTTAGTGCAACTTATTATTCAGTTTATGTGACCTCAAAATTGTAGCTTCTTATTGCATTACTATGTTAAGTAAATTCTACGAACTATATTATTTTTCCAGCTTGGTGAGGCAATTAGCCCGATGAAGGAGGATTTTATTGTGGTTCATTTACAGCATTGTTGCACATATTGTTGTATCAAAATGGTTTCTGGGACCCGCTGGGTTTGCAACCAATGCAAATTTCAGATTTGCGACAAGTAAGAATTTTGCTAACATTACCTGCATTTTTTTTGGTAAAGATGTTCTTATGTTGTTGGTTAAAATTGATTGACAAATAGTGTGTACTTTACAATGTTGCTATTCCAAAATTTGAATACATTCGTATTGGTTGGCATGTTCTCAGGATATGTTAATTGCTGAATCCATTCTTAATAAATCTTGGTTTAATTTTTTATAATCCTTTGTTCTAGCCCAAGTTGCGTCAATATTTATGGTTCACAAATAGCAACTTTTTTGAATCTGTACTTAATTTGGATGGAATCAAAATTTTCCTTATTCTATATGACCCTTATCCTGTTCATAATTCAAAATAAATGAATCCACTCTCCGAATTTGTTTTCTTGTATCTTCTTTCTTTTCAAAATATAATTTCACCCTTGATGTTTGTGGTTTCTCTTTTTTTTTCTAGGTGTTACGAGATTGAACTGAAGCATGAAGAAACGGAGCGGCATCCTGCCGACCATATGGAGAAGCATGTTCTATATCCAGTAAGTCACTCACCAGAGGATTACCCGTTTTCCAGGATTGCTCTCCCTAACTAACTGTGTTATTATAATGAAAGTTTTGCTGCTTGCTTGTGTAGTTTGAAATTACTGATGTTCCTTCTGATACAAAAGATAAAGACGAAATCCTCGAGAGTGAATTCTTCGACTCAAGACGGTCATTCCTGAGTCTTTGTCATGGAAATCGTTATCAGTTTGATACTCTACGACGGGCCAAACATTCTTCGATGATGATACTTTACTTTCTCCACAATCCAACCGTTCCAGCTTTTGTGGCAACATGCAATGCATGCCATCTTGATTTTGAAACAGGCCAACGTTGGCGCTGTGAATTTTGTCCAGATTATGATGTATGCAATGGTTGCTATCAAAACAATCGGGGTATTGATCATCCTCATAGGTTAATAAATACTCCATTCATGGCCGATCGTGATGTGCAAAATAATGACGCTAGGCAATGTAGGGTCTTACAGGTAATCTTGTTCTGAACAAATGTTTTTTACTTTACTATGTAGGGGATGGAGAGATGAGGTCTAGATATTCAACCCCATGACCCTTTTTTTAAGGTCATTGGCTGAGTTGTTTCCTTTTCAGAACTTTTGGTGCGTTAACAATGAGCAAATTCTTTTCTTTCCTTTTTCCCTAATAGAGGAAAAACGGTTGAGGAGAGACTATTGACTGTAACTTCCGACAATTCACAATATGCATATTTTTTAGTATGAAGAGTGACTAGAGTCTGTAGATGGGCTTCATGCATCAGTAGCTACCCTAATCTGTTCCAAAAAACCTACTGCTCTCTTGAATTGTCTAAGCGATCCCGTAGCTCACTCAATTTTTAAAAAAGTGCACCACTTGGCCTTGAACGCCACATGTTAGCTTATGATTTATTTGACTTTTCAAATATGTCATTTTTCTGACTCTCACCCTCAATCAGAAGCTGACACGAGGCGTTCAGGCAGCAAAATGGTGCAATTTTTGAAAGACGGGGGAGCTACGAGGTTACTATGAAAGTACAGGGGCAGTAGGTTTTTTTAGGAAAAGTTCGGGTACCAATTGATGCATTGTGCCATTTTCATGATTGGATGTAGCAGAAATACTAGCATGTTCCAAAATCATTGTTATGGAAAATAGAAGCCCCCAGTGCTAATATTCGAATATGCAGCTTAGGAAAATGCTTGATCTTGTGGTGCATGCATCTCAATGCCGTTTTCCACACTGCCGATATTCAGACTGTTGTAAGGTGAAGGGCCTTTTCAAGCACGGGATACACTGCAAGACACTGGCATCTGGTGGTTGTGTTCTTTGTAAGAAAATGTGGTATCTCCTTCAACTCCACGCTCGATCATGCAACGAATCTGAATGCAACGTTCCACGATGCAGGTATATGGTTTAGCAAGTTAAACAAGTTTCTATTTCTTAATATATGAATGCGTTATGTAGAATTAGAAATCGTGAAAGTATAATAATAATAATAATAATAATAATAATAATAATAATAAGCAGGACCGGACCATACATGATGAGATACAAACGTATATAATATATACGTATTAATATAAACAGTAAAAACGTATATATGAACAGTAAATACTAAACAGTAAAAACATGTTTATAAGCAGAAATGATCAGTAAATACTAAAATGAACAGTAAATACGTATATATAAACAGTAACATAAATAGTAAATACGTATGTATAAATAGTAAAATACACGTATATATAAATAGTAAATACGTATAAATAAACAGTAAAAATCTAAAATATACAGAATAAATTATTAATTCTTAATACAATATAAAATTCAACTAATACAGTCTACTGGAACATAAATCATGCCAAAAAGATCAATACAAGAGCCAGAACATAGGAATAATTTTACAAAATTAAAAGATTGTCAAGATATATTATATTCAGTAGAGTCAACATAAAAATGCCTAAACGCCTAACCACGGCTAAAACGGCTAAATGCGACTTGAGCCTATTTATAACATATCTGACTGTCTTAAAACCTAACCTAATCCAGTTTTATATTAATATATCTAACATGGTAAATATTCCAGAAGACTATAAAATCAAATCCTATGTCATATTATGCATTAAAAATTCATTCCGTAACCTAGCATGTAAATTATAAAAACATAATCACAAATTATGCTAAACAATTAAATATTACTCATCATATATATCAAGTCTGATAAGCATAATAACATAGCATGTTATAATCTAGCAGTATTCATGGAATTATTTAACACTGAAAAATTACCCCTCCATTAATGAGGGTCTCAACAAACTATTATCAATTAAAAACAATATGTTACAAAATAAAAATAAGAGTTACAAGCTTAAAAAGTACCTAAGCACATGATGGAGCGAGTCTACCGGCTCCTCCTTAATGGTTACAGAAAATGAAAACCCCCATTATTAATTACAAACTGCTCACCAAATTACAGCTGAAAATTTTCCGACCCCTTTACAAACTGAAGAACTTACATTTATAGAGGCGGAATCCAAATAAAGTTACAAACTAATTTATTAAAAGATAAAGAAAGAAAATAATGGCAGACAGCTGCCAAAGAAAAAGAAAGAAGAAAACAAAAGAAAATTGAATTGGCGGATAAAATGATTCCCGACAATCCAAAATATCACTGTTCATCTTTATAAAAGATAACAGTAACTTCCCAACAAATCCAAAACTGTTACTGTTTATTAAACAGTAACTTGTCTTCTCCTGTGCTCCCGCTCCAATATTCGCGCGTGAGCTCCACAACCTTTACTCTTTCTTGCCTTTCAGCTTCTGGTTTAACTTCTGAGAGATTTCTTGCTTAGCATTCTTGAGCAGTTCTATTGACAACTCAGTTTCTTCTGCTTGCGAATCCTGAAGCATATCATCTTCAGCAGTGCTAGCTAGTGCTTTAGCTTGAGCATTCTCAGCTTCTAAAATCATATCTTCCCCTACTGTAGAAGCAGTAAGAGAAACATCGGAACGAATTTCAATTCCCAAGTTCTTCATCATATCCTTTTTCATTGCTTCCATATAAGTT
>CATIWQ010467567.1:0-10103 GCA_949673415.1 Euphorbia schlechtendalii | reverse complement strand
TATCCTTATTTCGTAGGGAAAATCTATATATTTAGATTCTCTAATCTTTCATACCTATATTTACTCATTCTTCATTCTAACCCTCCTACCCAAAAATATCAAATTTATTTTATTTTCTTTATTTTATCTTCCTTGTTGATCTTTAGAGCTAGTCCTTCCCTGTGGGATTGATATCTTTTAAAACTACATCGCAACTGTATACTTGCAGTTATCATCATTTTTCTATTTTGATAAGGGGCATTGACAACAACTATATTTCACATGAACAAGTTTTTGGCACTGTTGATATAAAGCCGAATCTTATAAACAAACTATTAAACTTATCAGTAGAAAAGTGGCGAACAAAGGCCCTAATGAGGCCTGTGATTGTTGGACCCTCCATCCTTAAGAAGGAACTGAGGTGTTGCTGCTCGATGAATCAGTGCATGGTTTTATTGAGCAGCAATCCTTCATAGTTTACTTCAAAGACTGGATCAAAATCCAAGCCATCCTCCCAACCTACTCTTTCTAAGGTAGTGCCCTCTTTAAGAGTAAGCTTTTCAGTTTTCCCTTCCACGTTCATAATGATCTTCATAACAGTAGTTTTCAGGATTCTGAAGGTGGTCTTGGTTCTAGCCATTTGAGAGATTTTGAAAGAAGATTGAATGAAGAAGAAATTAGGGTTCGAATGCTTTGATGATTCAAATTCGTAGAAAGCAAGTAACCCATTTCCTTCAGCTATTCAACTTATATAAATGATCTCATCTCTCCTGATACGTGTCACGATCTCAACTTCTGATGAAAAATGAACGATGTGATTGACCTCTAAATTAACTGCCTTAGATGAATGGTGAGATTAGAATAAAAAGTTTCCAATTTACGCGTGCGCTAATTTGAAAAATGCAGATTCGAAATTTAACCACAAACTATTCCTCACGCCGTTTCTTAAAAAACTTGACGATGTTATCCACGTGTCATCTCATACTTGATCTCCAACACTTAACCAAATTTCTGAGATTTTCATCCTTCTTCTTCATCATGGATTTGCCATACCAATCAATTACCTTAGTACACAGAATTGTTCCTTTGGCAATGGTTTGGTGAAGATATCAGCACGCTACTCCTCTAATGGAACATACTCTAGCTTGACATCTCCTCGTAGCACATGATCTCTAATGAAGTGAAGCTTAATGTTAACATGCTTCATTCTCCCATGCTGAACTAGATTCTTGGATAAATTAATTGTACTCTTGTTATCACACATAACTTTGAGATAATTAGACTTGATGCCATAATCCTCCAGTTGCTGCTTTATCCAAAGTAACTATGCTATGCAACTTCCTAATGCCATGTACTCAACACAACATAAGTTTGCTTCTTACTATACCAAGGGATAAGAAACTCTCCAAGGAAATGACATCCTCCCGTTATACTCTTCCTATCGAGTTTATCTCTTCCATAACCAGCATCTATGAATCCCCTAGGAGTGAAGTCTGAACTGCTAGGATACCACGAACCTGCTTCGATCGAGCTAAGTACTTGAGAATCCTCGTCATAAATATTAAGTGACATTCTCTAGGATCAACTTGATACCGAGCATAGTAGCACACAACATACTGTACGTCTGGCCCTACTGGTCGTGAGATAAAGAAGAGAATCGATAATTCCTCTGTAGAATTTGTTGTCCACGGGTATACCAACTTCATCTTTACTCAAGATAGTATCTGTAGTCATAGGAATGGATATTGGCTTTGAATGTTCCATGTCAAATTTCTTCAAAACTTCTCTAGCATATTTGGACTGACTAATGAAGATTCCATCATTAATCTGCTTGATTTGAAGTCTAAGAAAGAAATTTAGCTCTCCCATCATCGACATCTCAAACTCGCTCTTCATTTGCTTGCTGAATTCCTTGCACAGCTTTTCATCAATTGCTCCAAATATAATATCATCAACATATATTTGGACAAGCAACACATCTTCTTTCCTTAGCCTGATAAATAGAGTTGGATTTACTTTTCCCCTTTCATAGCCTTTGTTGATCAAAAAATTGGTCAGCCTCTCATAATAAGCTCTTGGAGCCTACTTCAATCCATAAAGAGATTTCTTCAATTTGAAGACATGCTCAGGATTCTTCGTATCTTCAAAGATTGGAGGTTGGCGAACATAGACTTCTTCTTGAATGAATCCATTCAGGAAAGCACTTTTAACATCCATTTGAAACAATTTGAAGTTCATATGGGATGCAAAAGCATAAAGGATTTGAATAGCTTCAAGACGAGCTATTGGTGCATAGGTCTCATCATAATCGATGCCTTCTTGCTGGTTGTAGCCTTGAGCAATAAGCCTGACCTTATTCCTGACAACAACACCATCTTCATCTAGCTTGTTCTTGAATACCCATTTGGTATCGATAATTGATTTTCCTTTAGGCCTAGGAACTAGATCCCAAACATCATTGCGCTTGAACTGATCCAATTTCTCTTGCATTACGATCATCCAATAATCATCTCCTTCTGCATCTTCAAACTTATTGGGTTCGATCAATGATATGAAGGCTAGATGACTCATCATCCGACTAAGCTAACCTCACGTCATCACAGGATTATGAGCATCATCAACTATGCTGTCTAGCGGATGGTTGCGATGAACTCTAATCTCTCTTAGAAGACTCAGGTCAACTGCTGGAGGATCGATAACTGGATGCTGAGGTAGAGGTTGATCTTAGCCATCGTTGAAGTTGATAGAAAGATCTTCATTGTCATCTTTGGCTTCCTTAGCTGGGGGCTCCCGTAATGAGTTGGGTAATACAACTTGTGGCATACTGAGTTGGTTTGAGAGCTAGGGAACTCCTTCATCTTCATCAAAGGGACGTCTTTCTGCAATGTTATCGAAATCTACATGCATAGACTCCTCTAAAAGGCCTGTAAGCATAACATATGTTTTATATACCTGACTATTAGTTTAGTATCCCAAAAAGATACCTTCATCAGACTTAGGATCAAACTTTCTTAATTGCTCCTTGATGTTAAGAATATAGCACTTACAGCCAAAAGATCTGAGATGACCAATCTAAGGCTTGGGCCCTCACCAAAGCTCATAGGGTGTTTTCTCAAAAATTGGGAGAATTAAAACCCAATTCAAGATATAACAGGTAGTGTTAACAGCTTCTCCCCAAAAATACTTTTATAGATTGTTATCACTCAGCATGGATCGAGCCATCTCAACTATTATCCTTTTCTTCCTTACAACCCTATTTTATTGAGGTGTATGTGGGGAAGAGAAGTTGTGGTTAATACCAAGCGCTGAACAGAATTCTTCGAAACAGAAATTCTCGAATTCACGTCCATGATCACTTCAGATTCTATAGATTTGAACTCTAGTTTCGTTCATTATCCATATATTGAGCTTGATAAAAGATTCATAAGTCTCGTCTTTGCTACTATGCAAGATTACCCATGTGAATCTCGCGAAGTCATCTACTACCACCAATGAGTAACTCTTACCACCCAAGCTCATAGGCTAAACTGGGCCGAAAAGATTGAGGTGGAGTAACTCCAACGGTCACTTAGTTACTATGTGATCTACTGATCTAAATGATTTCTAACTTGCTTACCAAGTTGACAAGTAGAGCATAGTTTATCCTTCTCAAAGCTGATATTGGGTAAACCCATAACTAATTGCTTTTTGTCCACTTTGGACAGAATGTTCATATTAATATGACCCAACCTTCTATGCTAAAGCCACGAATTATCCTCCTTAGATACAAGACAAACGTTAATGGAGCTAGGGGATAAATCAATCATATAAACATTATTGATCCTGGGAGAAAAAAGTATAGTTGAGTCAGTCTTACAGTCAATTACTAAGTATCCTGATGAGTAAAACATAACCTTCCCACCTTTGTAGAGTTGGGCTAAGCTAAGCAGATTTAACTTCAAACCCATGATAAGAGAAACCTCCTCGATTGAGGGAGAGACACCAACAGTGCCACAGCTTAGAATCTTTTCTGGTTATCTCCAAAACTGATACTTCTACTTCTTTGAAGCTCCAATGAGATGAACTAGCTTTCATCTCCCATCATATGCCTTGAGTATCCGCTATCTAAATACCACATTTAAGAGTCATCAGAGGATTTAAGGCTCACCTGCAAAAAAATCATGTTTTCTTAAGTACCCATGCTTTCGAGCTGGGTCCTCCTTTGTTAGCAGTGCTTAGGTTTGACCAGTCGTACTCATCGTAAAAACCATTTTAATGCCGACAAAGAACTGTGGCATGTACAGCTTTCCCACAAAAATCGCACACCATTTTTGGTTTGGGCTGGCTCGCTTTCTTCTATTTAGATGAATTCTTCCTCTTAGAATTGTGAGTTTGGTTACTCTAAGTTTGACTGTTGGCTGGAGGAGAACCTCTTTCTTCTTTAAAGCAATTATCTCAGCAGTTAACTCATCTAATTGCTTAGTGAGCTTGCTGATAGCACATTCTTGATACTCAGCTTTTTCTTGAACAAAGCGGATATCAAGCTATAAGGAAGCATTAGTATCTTCCAGATCATCACTTCTCCTCACTATCTCTTTGATTTTTTTCATTAATTTATTAGTCAATTTCATAACATCAAAGAGAGCCTGGGCGAATTCATCAATGGACAAAGGAAGTTCAGAATGTACCTCAGTTTGAGGAGCATTTCCTTTATCATGCTCAGCTTCAGAATTGATAACGGAATGATCTCTACCAAAGGTAGATGCCGAGCCTTCACCACAATTACAGAGTTTGGCTAAGTCAGTAGCTTCTTCATCAAATGATGAAAATTCTTCTGAATCACTCCAAGTGGCAACAAGTGCCTCATTTTTCTTGGAGAACCTCTTCTTGCACCTATCCTTCTTCACCTTTGGACAACTCGACTGGATGTGACCTTTCTATCCACAGCCAAACCATTTTATATCTTTGTTGTGCTCCTTCTTCGATCCTTCCTCAGCTCCTCACCGATGCTGAGTTGACTTGGTTTTAGCAAGAATCTTCCTCTTGCTGTTGAATTTCCCATCCTTCTTAATGAAGCATTTGAAACGCCTGGTTAAAAGGGCTATTTGCTCATCAGAGTCGCAGCTAGTGGACTCATCAGATAAATCTGCTTTAAGGACAATGGCTTTGCCCTCCTTGCCCCTATTCCTCTTAGAGTCATCTAAGTATTTCCTCAGAGACATCTCATGAGTTAGCAAGGTGCTTATCAGCTCATCATAGCTGTAAGTCTTAAGATCATGAGCCTCCTCGATAGTGCTCTTCTTGGAATCTCACTCTACTATAAGAGTGTGGAGAATCTTCTTGACGACCTCCTACTCGGTGAACTCCTTTCCAAGCCTCTTCAGTTCATTAACAATGTTAATGAACCTGGTATTCATGCTCTGAATACTCTCACTATCACCCATCGAGAACATCACATACTCTCTCAACATGAGATTGATCTTTGACTCTTTGACCTTGTCGGTCCCCTCATAGGTAATCTCCAGCTTCATCCAGATTTCCTGTGTTGTTTCACATCTTGAGACCTTGTTGAATTCGGTAAGATCTAACACATAGTGTAAGTAATTAATCAACATCATCGTAATCCTCTAGATCTACTGGCATAAGCACACCGTTCCTCACCATAGTGGGAACTCTGGAACTAAGCTCAATAGTAAGCCAGGCCTGCATGATTTGAGACTAGATGAAGTTTTTCATTCAGTTTTTCCAGAATGTATAATGACTACCGTCAAATGGAGGTGGTCTAGTAATAGACATTCCTTCTTTAAGGAGAACTGCTTGACTAGAACAAGAACCATAGTTGTTGTAAGCTATTTATGGATCTTACTCAAAGGCGATTAGTCTAAAAGTTGAGCAACTGCTCTGATACCACTTGTTGGTCCATAAATGGGCTCTTAACAACAGTATAGCGGGGTGAATTATGAATCTTGTTTACTTTTAGATTTTTTACGATTAATTGTCAAGTTCGGTTTTTATACGCATGCTGAGTGTGATATAAAAACGAATAAACTACTTAGCTTTGCTAGTACAGTTTATCTTCAATCTTTAGCTAAGTAACACTTACTCAGCATAGATCGGATAACAATTAATATAATGAATGAGAGAGATAGATGAATGAGCTGATCATTGATCAAGCTAAATGCTTAAAGTTAAAACATCAACACCTGAGATTTATCCTGGTTCGGCCCCTAGCCTACCTCCAATCCACGGATACCATCTCCGAGCTTTAATCCACTAATGAGTCATTCCTTCAATAGGCTAAGAAGCCTTTACAGCGGGTAGACACGATTACAGAAAGTACCTTTCTTTCTAACTACAGCTCAACTCAGTTTGGGTACCCTTCCCAAACTGACACTTAGATTAATACAAGAATGTGAACTGAATTCAACTTATAGAAACGTATCCTTACAATGTTAATCTAAGTAATTTCTCTCTATTACAAATAGATAAGACTATCGATGTTTGCTGATTGCTTGCGGTGGAATTTCTTTGGAAGCTAGAGAAAATTGTGCAGCGTTTTAGCTCTTATGAAATTTGAGGTGATTCACGAAGTTTGAATGTCTGCTCCAGTCTTCTATTTATACTTTGAAGCTCTGAGAAGTAGCCATTGCAAACTTTACAAGATCGCTGATCCTAAATTTCTCATCTCTTCTAATCTTTCGAATCTTCCTGTTGGAGATAGATTCTAGGACGTTTAGAGATAGAATTTGAACATTGAGGCATGATAAAATTCTATTGGTAAATTCTCATTTATCTTCAAGCAATCTGGTTCTGAGAGGGGCGAGCTACAATGCAATGCGGAGTCTTTCCATTGGATGACCTTGCTGACGTCGGTAAAATCGTGGGGAGACACTTGAGATGTGGCGCATAACAGAAATTCCTTTTACTTGGATTGTAGCGAGGAATCTCTGATAACCATACTAACATTTTTGACATTGTGAGGACCACAGTAATGTTCGTTAATTTTATGCCCTTTTATCCTGAAAAGCATTGAAAGAATATTTTGTTCCATCACAGGCAACGTTAGTAGCACATGTGTCATTAAGTCTCTACGAGTCAAAAAGAACATGCTTTAATATAAATAAAAGTGAAACTCAGCAAGAGCTGAGTGAAGTAATCCTAAACTATGTAGTCCTCAGCATAGACTCAGCTTTTCCAACTCTAAGTCATAACTTAATTAATTATCTAGCAAAACTGAGTTATTCTCCCTTGAAAGAACTCAAGTCAGCTTTATTAATTAAGAGTCTACTGATAAGTGTATAATATTATCTTGGTATTTTTAATCATAAAACGATATGGTTTAAAGTCATTTTATACTTCATATAAAAGATTTCACGTGATATGTAGTTGTTTTTTTATGCAAGTGCAAAAACTAGGTGAACCTTGGGAGTAAAATGATCAAAGATTGAATACTATGTAAAAAGAGTGAAAAAGGTGCAAAAAGATGCGTGGAACACGAGGAATTGGCTTAGGATTGAAGTTGTCAAAGATCAACAAAGTTGCAAAGTAGAATCATGAAGAAAAGCACATGTCACGATCATGACACCCATTCACGATCGTGACTTGTCATTCTTCACAAGCAAAAAGTTACCAACCAATATTCACGATCATGACATGTATATCGCACTTGCGACTTGTGACGGTTAAGGATAACTATTCTCAACTACCAACCACCGGATAAAACTGATCAACCGCCACCAACTGTCAAATGAAAAGACACCTTTTGGAAGCAATCCAATCATGAAAAGGTTCCTATCCATTGAAGATAAGGATGAAACTTTGCATCTAATCATAATGAAGTGATGCAACCCATCACCAATGGATGCGACTCTTAGTTTGGATAGACGCAACAGTTCGCCACTTTTCTACTAATAAGTTTAATAGTTTGTTCACAAGATTTGGCCATATATCAATGGTGCAAAAAACTTGTTCATGAAAAAGATAGATGTTGTCAATACCTCTTGTCAAATAGAAAAATGATGATAACTGCAAGTATACAGTTGCGATGTAGTTTTAAACGATATCGATCCCACAGGGAAGGGCTAATTCTAAAGAGCAGCAAGGAAGATAAAATAAGGAAAATAAAATATAATAAAGTATAGTTTTAGGAAAGAAGAGTTAGAATGAAAAATGAGTAAATATAGGTATGAAAGATTAGAGAACCTAAATATATATATTTTTCGCTATGAAATAAGGATAGCAAAGAAAACATGCAAGTTCAACTAAGTTGTTACGATTCACTAAACTAATCTAATAGACTCGGTTCTAAATACTCAGATGTTCAATTATTCACCGCAGAGCAACACATGAAATGACTTTTCTGGATCTAGCGAAAATGAATTAAGACTATCATATAAACCTGGACAACATCAATACTATGCTTAGTACGGGTCGCTCTCACATAGCCACATGTAGCAAGTTACCATTCCAAAAATATTGGCTCACTAATAGTGTTATATCACAGATCCAGTGATTATACGCGATATTGTTAACCCCTAAATTACTCTTAAAATTAACTCCAACTCATATAACTTAATTAACATGAAAGACTTAACACGAAATACGTAGTATGACACATAGACATATCATAAACTTCAAAATAGAAAGTATAAGTAGAAAGCAAAACAAGGTTGTAAGGTATGCAAGTGAAAGATAAAGTTGATCAAACCGTATCCACTCTTTAATGGGAGTCGTCAATTCCCCGCAATTCCTACTTCTGCTTTGAATTCGGTCTTGGCCCATACAGAACCTCCGCTAGGATGCTATTCTTTGCAAATATCGAACAAACAAAAACTTTTATTGATAAGTGATTTGCAAGTACACTTATACAACAATCGCTCGAGAATATAGAGAAATCTAGTGATCAAAATAAGGATTCGAATCACTTAAACATTTTCTCGCTAACACTTATGAACGTAGCGAACTCTCTATCTACAAACTATATACTATATTTCACCCCTTTCTTCTTCACACCATGCATGAAATTTGTGAGGATTGGAACCCTATTTAGAGAGTTCGAAGGGTTGCGTCTATCCAAACGAAGGGTTGTGTCAATTGGTGAATGATTGCATCTCTTCATTGTGACTGGTTGAGAAGCTTTGATTTAATCCACAATGGATAGGCACCTTTTCATGATTGGTTGACTTATGATAAGTGTCTTTTCGTTGGTAGTTTATGGCGGTTGATGGCGGTTAATCATGCTTATCTGGCGTTTGGTAGTTAAGAAGATAATACCAGAAAATCATCCAAGTCACGACCGCGATATGTATGTCATGACCGTGAATCTTTGTTTGGAAGACTTCTGTTTTTGAAGTGTACAAGTCGCGACCGTGAATGATTGTTGCGACCGTGAATTGAGTAATTCTTCAGAATTCTTCTTATAACTTCATCGATCTTTAACAGCTTCGATCTTAAGCCAAATCTTTAAGTTCCACGCATCTTTTTGCACATTTTTCACTCTTTTTTCATAGAATTCCACTTTAGATCATTTTACTCCCAAGATTTACCTAGTATCTGCATTTGCATAAAAAACAAATACATACCACGGGAAATCTTTTATATGAAGTATAAAAATGACTTAAACTATAGTGTTTATTGTGTAAAATTAATATGATATTAAGTGTAATTATACACTTATCATACCCCCACACTTAACTTTTGCCTTGTCCTCAAGGTAAATTCAACAGAAGTGTATAAATTGGTAAATAAGTTCATACCTCATTTGGCAAAAGACTATTATAATAAGTACCACATTCCACGTTGCAAAAGATTTCAAGTAGAAGTTCAAAATTTTCCACAAATTAGTAATGTGCAATTTATATAGTTTAGTTGCATACCTTTGTTCTTAATGGAGAGTTAACTGAATCGCAACTTCATATAAGCGTTATATGCATACTCGAATATTACATTCTCTTAAGCATAGTAAAAAGTATAAAGGACATAGAAAGCACACTTTGATTAATTTATCTCAAGGCATTTTTAGGTAACCTAGGATGCTAAAACACTCTTAGTGGTTGCATTTTATGCTCCATACCACTCTCCCCTTTTTTCAGTGGTTGCATTTTATGCTCCATACCACTCTCTCATTTTTTTTCTTTTAAGCATAT